>RPOG01009335.1:0-11980 GCA_008086565.1 Thalassoma bifasciatum | reverse complement strand
CTCCGCGGCACCACGCCTTTGGCTGCCAGCTGCTCAGCCTTCTGGGCAATGCGGCGGAGTTTCTTGGCATTGGGTTGTTGAAAGGCCAACACACTGGGGGAGGGAGGGGGCACAGGAACAAGGCAGTTAGCAGACTGTGAGAGGCATGAGGACACAAAAAGTTGGGAGTTACAGAATTAGATGAGGCCTGATTGATTTAACACTGCCTACTTTGTGATGTGTCTATTTATATCCTCAGATCCCAGGAAACTGTTCACACAACAGTCTCCTGAGCTCCTGTATGTCTTCTTCACATTTCCAAGAAGGAAATACTGGGAGCGCAAGGATGAGATCATCATCGGACAAAGTCATCAACAGTCACATCCAACCAATACACATGGATACCTCATACACACACCATAACAGTGGCTCTCTCATTTTTCATCTAGCCTAAAAAAGATAGTATCATGGCGCACCCAATCAAACCTTTTTTTTTTTTTTTTTTTAAATCAAGATAACTATATATAGAATTGTTTTGGGATGCTTTTGGACCCAACTTCTGGTTGTGTAACTGCTTTTACTGATAAATTCTCAAGCAAAACAAATCTGCATTGAGCTTAGGGGCTGATCTCATAAGGTTCAATAGTCAAAGAAAAACAACACTTGTTTCACTAGAAATTAAAGATTATTGAAAAGCAAAGGCTTTGCAGAAAGTTATGCTGTGTTACCACTATAAATGATTTTGGTTGCCATAACAGGAGCAGATTGTGTAAACACTGATGTTGTTAACCACAGTGCCTGAAGTGATGTTATGATGCTTTTGACCATGTTGGTCACTATTTGAAAAGGCTGACTCAGTCTAACCATTGGTCGTTGGCACAGAGCTAGAACTGTAACTTTGCTGCTGGCAAACAACAACAACCTACTAACCTGTCAATCATTAGCCACCCCGACAACACTTACCCCTTATTTAATAAAAAAAAGCTGTTTATGAATATTTTCATTGTCCATGCAGTTTAAAGGCTCATACACATCACTACTCTGCAACAGCTTCCACCACTCTGCCTTTGTACGAACATTTCTCTCTTCCAGGACAGAATAATGGGGTCAGAGTGTGTGCAAATAAAGGTTTGAGATACAGAGAAAGATCCTTTTCCTCTGGGCTGTAAACTATGGTTTATGGCCTTTTTCAATATCAGTTGTAATGAAGTTTCCATGGATTAAGCTGCAACTAGAGGAATACATTTATTCACACTAGGGCATTAGAGAAGAAGACAATAGACTTCGTCAAAGGTAGGGTCTGCAAGATTCTCCTTAAAAAAAATAAAATGCTAATTTTTACAGGAATAAACCAGCTCATTTGTCATCTATGGGTCTCTGTACATATTAGTATCTGTGTCTGCCTCAACCCCCTCCTCTGCCTGTATGTTGATGTTTTGGTTCTCTCTGAACGTTTCTAGGCAGACATTGTGACACCAGCCAATCATAGCCCACCTGGTGCACACGTTATTATATTGTATTATAAAGAATGATATTTATCTTTGCAAGATAAGTCATTTACCTGCAGGCAGTCAAGTTTATGACCCTTTAGCACCCCTCAACCCCACGTAGAGCAAGTTGCTGCAGGTGCTCCCTGGACTGGTGAATATGTTCGCGTGGCTACAGCTATTAGCTACACTCACAGGCAGTGGGAAGGCAGTGGTGTCGCTGGCACCGAGCAACAGACGGAAAGCCCATTTTGTATGTTGTGTTTACAAACAGTAATAACAATTACTGTAGACCCCAAATTTAACATGCACTGATGGAGAGTGCAGAGTGAAGGACCAGCACCATAAGGTCACACCCTGAGCTGCTGGGGGTCTAGTGCCTTGCTTAGGGTGTGGAGTTTGACTAAACTTAGAAAACTATGCAGATACATCTCCAACTATCAGTTCAATTTAACTTTTTTCTTGGTCCCAGGCGGGGACTTCAACCAAGTCCAAATGGCCAAAACTACTGTTACCCCCATTAGTTTTATGTTTCAACGCAGCAGGTTGGATATGAGGCACAATCAGAAACAGTGGTGGACTGTGGGGTTCTGGTACTCTGTAAGTTAGCCAACAAAATGTAGAAATGTAGAAATAAAACACACAGAGGAAGTAGTGATACTAACTCTTTGGGTGGAGGAACGAGGGAGTCGTGTTGCAGAATCAGGTCTATCCTCAAAGGTCGCGATGCTTTCCCTCTCCTCTTCTTCCCTTCAGGTGGTTCTGCTTCTACTTTTGGGAGAAATCCACAAGACTCAGATTGAGCATCTCACAAACAATGATGAGGCTGGGATGCTGCTCATTTGTATTGACTACCATTTCAGAAATTGCAGAGTGCTGTTTAAGTTAGATTCACAATATATTTCTGTTTGACTGTGTAAATATTTACCATTCTGTTTAGCTGGCTGTGGCTGCCCGATGTCCAGAAAGAACAAACTGTCATCTGGTTTCTCAGACAGCAGACCCCTGAAAAGACAAAGAGATAACACCAGGTCACACACATTTTGGTTTCCTTAAAGTTCATCCTCACCTTGAGATACCAGAGAAAGTGCCTGTTTAATTACACACACCTTAAGGGTCCTAACAATGGGAGGAGGGTCGAGAAAATGACTGAGATGAAGTGAGACCTCTTTGACAATGGACTAGATTTTAATTTAATCTCCATTTGAAAGAGGGAAATAACTGAATACATCTTAACGTGACCAAAAGTTGTCTGAAATAAACAGAAGGAAAATGGAGAATGTTGTTAACTGATGCAAACGTGTGTTAAGTGGCACAGCCAACATGAATACACATGATATAAGCTGTAAATATCTATAAAATATTCCATACCAAAAACAAATGGACTTAATGAGATGATTTGTGGTAGAAAACTGACATTTACGGCCTTGTTTTCTTGGTGTACGTGGAACCAAACTCACCCTGTGGTTCGCTCCTGGAGTCTCACGTCCTCTAAAAACTCTTCTACATCGTTTATGTCGCTGTGTTTGTTCCAGTTCTTCTTTTTATTTTTGTTGATACGTTTTCTCTTGCTGCTAACTAAATCTTCGGCATTTTCAGAGGCTTTTAAATTGAGAAAACCTGGCTGTGAAGCTACCACGCGTTTCAACCTCCTGCGCGCCGCCATGATGGTTGAACAGTGGATTTAAGCTCGTGCTTCTTCTTCATGAGGCTTCACGTGATGGCGCCACCTGCAGGGACGATGAGGAAATGTTGTGAAAATTGTTTATATCAAAATAAAAGTTTAAACTTAACATTAGTGTGTTTTAAGTTATTAAGGTCTGATATTATGCTGTTTTCTCCAAGCAAAAGTTTCTAATTGAAAAAAAATTCAGTCCGTACAAAGTAAAGAACAGCCATTGTAGTTTTTTAACCCCAAATTATTTATTTGTAATTAACCAAAAAAATGTTTTATTTAAAAAAAATAGTGCACAGAGAAGGGAAAAGCCATAATATAGCTTCTTTTCTGTTCTCTTGGAAAAAAATAGAATTCATTCACAGTTGGTGCCTTGATGTTTTCATGGGAAAAATATGTATCTGTTCAAAAATACTAAACTTATTTACAAAAAATGTGAATATTAAAGATTTTAAAGTGAGAACAAAGTTTTTAAACTCTGAAAGTAAGTATGCACATGTGTGTTTCTCAGGGACCAAGTATGTTGTATGTTTATTCCAGATGCATCATGGGAAACGTGTCTCCTGTTGCTCTCCTATGTTCTTTTTCCTTTTTTTCCTCCCTTCATTTTATTGCGAGAACAACGCTTTAGAGACTCAAGAATAAATTCCCATTTTCAAGCTTCGATCCTTCGCTGAATTTTCAAAGGTAAGTCTCAGTTTTATAATAACACATTAACGTTACATTTTATACCGTGTTATGTCTCGGATGGATTTGTTTATTCGTGTTTTTCGGTGAAAAAGAAAACGCAGAGCTGTGGAGCTATTATCTGCCTGCTCGGGGAGTCGGGGACCGAAAAGGCACTTGTGTTTCAGTCGAATTTGACTCGGAAATGCGCCCACACTGAGGGGTCATCTGACAAAATATTGTTCACTAAAAGATCCTCTGACAATCGTGGTTTCATCTTGAGAAAGTAAATCCCACTTTGAAGCTGCGGTTTTTAAGTTATTTCGACGGTTTTATCATCACCTTCCTCGTTTGCTTCAACGTTTTTTCCTTCCCGTTTACATTCTTGTAGCCAGCAGACAGCCATCATCTACAGGTGTGCTCGTTCACTAACACCGGGCAGTCAGAGCGGGCGGTGTCGCTCAGTTTTCTTCAAAATAGCTCATTGTGAATAGAAAATGAAGGTTTGAACGCACCCGGGAGAGACAGTGTGAAGAAACGAGCAAACCCCAGATCACTGCGCAAGGGGCGGGGTTTCTCTGGCAGTCCTCGAGCTGCGATTGGTCAGATGGATGGAAATATCCCGCCCCCGAACCTCGGGAAAACAGTCTGATTGGTTTACATGATAACCAACTCGGCTGTGATTTGATGAGTTTTGTGTCATTTTTCAACCATGGTGATTGCATAAGCTGTATCAAAGACAATTGCAAAATACACTCAGCGACCCCTAGAATTTTTTTTTAATTTTTTTTTTACATTTTTATTTTCACATCTTCCATTGTCCGTCAAGTAATGCAAGTTTTAATTCAATACCAGACATACATTTTATTTAATTCTTCACTCCCCCACCGAGTATTTAAGCCATTAAATTGTACACATGCCTCAAATATTTTGCATTTTCTGCTCTAAATCAAAAATCCCGATGTGTTTTTAGGTGATCCTCAGTAGCCATGGCTCGTACCAAGCAGACTGCCCGTAAGTCCACTGGAGGCAAAGCCCCTCGTAAACAGCTGGCCACAAAGGCTGCTCGAAAGAGCGCTCCTTCCACTGGAGGAGTCAAGAAGCCTCATCGTTACAGGTGAGATCACAGGTGTCATCTACTTCATGGTTTTTATATAGTTCAGGAACTTGAACGTAAGAAGACAACATTAAAAGGGTCAGAGAGAAAAAAGTCCCAGTAAACTTACATCTGAGCTGATCAACTAATGGAAGAACCCTTTCCTCATGATTAGACATGTTCTACTTTGGTTATTAAGTGAGCAAATGAGTGACAACGTTTCTTACACATTTTAAATTTTATTGACAAACTATTAAAAAATGTATCATTAGTTCTGTAAAGTGGCTACTTGCAATTTGGGTTGATTGTAGGAAAATCTGGATGTTTTTTTTTTATTTTTTATATGTCTCATGATGTGTCCAACAAAGGGGAAACACTGTAGTTAAAACATGCTTTAGTCTAAGGTTTGATGATATGAAGCCAGTTAAAGTGCCACGGTTTAGTTGAGCAGCAGTAAAACAGAGTTTCCTATCGTTTTATCTCCCCACTCCAGGCCCGGTACTGTGGCTCTGCGTGAGATCCGTCGTTACCAGAAGTCCACTGAGCTGCTGATCCGCAAGCTGCCCTTCCAGCGCCTGGTGAGAGAAATCGCCCAGGACTTCAAGACCGATCTGCGTTTCCAGAGTGCAGCCATCGGGGCTCTGCAGGTCAGCAGCAAAGAGGATCAACAATTTGCTTTTGTTTGTCTTGCTAATACTATTTGAATTTTTCCATCTCAAAATCAAATGTTATTACTTTTTCATCTGCAGGAGGCCAGCGAGGCCTACCTGGTGGGTCTGTTTGAGGACACCAACCTGTGCGCCATCCACGCCAAACGTGTCACCATCATGCCCAAAGACATCCAGCTTGCCCGTCGTATCCGTGGGGAACGTGCTTAAAATGTTGTCTGACTTTTTTGCCGCTATCCTCTTTTCACCACTCTTTTCTTCCTCTTTACTTAGTTTGTAGTTTGGGTTGAGGTTCAATATATATCATATGATTGTGATACAGTATAATGTGTGATCTTTGGTGCTACTAGTAGCAAAGTTTCCTTAGATATACAATGTTTGTCAGAATCTTTAAGCCACAGCTACACTCCTCACATTTAACTTGCTAGCTCAGAGGGAATGCCTTCTCTTTATGATTTTGGGGTTTGCAAACCAAGAATAGTGTGTGATATGATGTGGGCATAGGAAATAGCATTAAGGAAAAGACATTTTCATCTTCTGACAGTAGTATACATCAGTGTAATCAGTCCTCTGTCTATTCCTTTTTTTGAAATAGAAATTTGTTGTAAACATAGTGATTTTTTTTTTTACAATAGTGTATTTCTACTGTTCAGTGTATCAAAGGAAATTTCGGTTTGAGCTTGGTTTTAATTAAGAACGTCATTGTCCTGTGATGACACCGCATCTTCAGCAGATTACACGCGGCGTATATGTAGCAGACTTATGTTTATCGTAATTTTGATTGTCAGCCACGTTTCATTGTCAAGGTTATATTTGACTTTTTGTTCCTCTCTCAGGTTGATACGATAACCTTTTTTTTCTACAATGTTTTTGATTTATGTTTTCATTTTAAAAGCAAAATATTTGTACTCTGAGAATTCACATACAAACATAATAAACAGATCCTTGTGGTTAAAACTGTGTTGGTGAATGCCTGAATCCACATGATGTGCATATTTTTCTGCTGGGACAATGGAGTTAAAAACTTTGTTGCACAAAGTTAAAAAAAAAAACGTGCATTTAAACACTTATTGACATCTCAAAACAGTGACAGTATACTTCTACTGAACCAACTCTCAAAAAAAAAATATATATATATATATTTTTTTTTTTTTTGCAGGGATGGCCAAACAACATGTACATGCTCTTAATATAACTGCTTACATACTGATATTTTCTTCACCTGATACCTTTCATATGGAAAAAACAAATTCAATTTCATTGGTCATTGGAACATTTTTATCAATTTATTTATCCAAACTAATTTGGGACACCTGAACACCATTTACCGACAATTTATAACCTGCATTAAAATTATTAACATTATTGGTCTTCCAATAACAGTTGAGCTGAAGAACAACACATTTCTTTAAAACTAGTCATTTTCTGTTTGACCTGCATGATCTCACATTTGGTGACATGTAAAGTATTTTTAGTTTAACAAGTCAAGGCCTGAGGCCACCTGACCACCACACTGTCCTCATTCCCCCTTTACTCTTTTTTTTTTTTTTTAATGCTCTGAACAGGAGTGCCAAGTAATACAACCCATTGAAGCAAATTTGTTTTCTCATGTGAAAACCTCCTGTTTGGTAATTTTACATCAGTTTGTAACAATTTTCTGATAAAAGGACACTCTTCATTGAAAAATAAAAACATAAATGAACTTCACAAAACAGGACTGGTTCATTATAAGCATGCACAGGAAGCCGGGTTCCCATAGATAATAAAAAAAAAAATGCAAAAATGTAACTAATAGAATAATATCTGGAAAACTCGAGGACACATTGTGGGTAATAAGTGTGAACAGACTCCCTGGAAGAGTAGTGGAACAGTGGAGCTGTATTGTGACAACACATCTGCCTCTTTGACTGACAGCCCAAAAAATAATAAATAAAAAAAAAGATTGTGATTGGTTTTGACGTCATTTAAACACCTGTAATGAAACTAAACAGCTTATTTCATTATCCCACTGCTTCATAGAGAGTGTTTTCATACACTGCATGTGTATTGAATGCTCTTTGCACAGCAGCAGAAAGGAAGGTGCCTCTGAGGGTCAGATATTACAGTCTGTGGTCGTCACCCAGAATAAATCAGTGGTAAGTTACAATGGGCATTGAAAAAAAAAATATTTTCTCTTATCCTTTTTTCCCAAAACATTTTTCATAAATTTTGCTGTGCTGGTGAAGACAGCTTTCGGGTTGGACAAAGTTATGTGTGTTATATTGTATTTCATACTCTGAAATATTGAAATCAAGTGTTTTGAAATTTAACTTGAGAAAACTTTTACCCAACATGAGTTAAACATATTTATCTCAGTCGAAGAATCCTAACGCAGATATTCTAATAGGGCTATAACTAACGTAAAAAAGGTTTGTTTACATATATGTTTATTAATGTGATAAAAGTATCAACATAAATGTTGTGAACACTGTTGCATTCTGGGACCGATGATTGACGCGGCGGCCATTTTCCCGCTGGACGCTGCTTCCCATTGTGGATCCGAAGAAGAAAATAGAGAAGCGAAACACCTCCACCGACTTCTACTCACTTTTCCCTGAGGTAAGCCTCTTAAAATGTGTCCCTCTGTCCGTCAGGTAACTTTGTTCTGTAAAGTTATATTTTTTTAAATGTTGAAACATTATAAACAGCGGAAAACATCCGATCTTGTCGTGCTTGAAAATAACAAACAGGGCAGTGGAAACGACGGTGAAGTGCAGCCTTTACCGCAGTCGTTCAGATGAGGCGAAATTCGCTTTCAAATTATGCGCCGGTTCAGCTCGGTTCTACGCAGCCGTCCGTGCTCGTTCAGCTTTCCTATGTGTATCTACGAGTTCCTTGAAATGTCTTCTGTCTTGTTGTGTCCTTCGCCGATAAACTGGAACCGCGGTTGTTGGTGAAATTTAAGTTGTTTATGAGCGACTCCTTTGCTCTTCTGCCCTGGGTCTTTATCCCGTTTGCGCATCAAACCGCCGCCATCATCAGAGCCGAGGAGGCGGTCCTAGCAACAGTGGAACGCAGCTGCAGAGCCCGCCCACTTAGAGGACTCAGCATCCTGATTGGCTCTTTTGTGAAAACATTTGTTGTGTGTTTGTTTTTCAGCCAATGGTCTCTTAGTTAACCTTTGATTGACGTTCATCGAACTGACTGTGACAAAGAATACCTAGTATGTTTTCTTTCCCTAAAAGTTAACTTATTCAAAGTTCCGTGCTCACAACTGAAAACTTTGTTTTTATTCGTATGTTGCATTCAGAAACTTTAATGGCATAGCAGGAGGGTTAGTTATCATTCAGGAAATGGAACCTCAAGTGTAGCATTGTCAGGGTACAGTGTATATTATGTTCGTAGTTTATAGCTTTATGTATATAAAGCGCTTGGTGACTCTGATGCATTTGCAGTTGTATTTCTGTTAGAAAAATTGTGAAGTGAGCACAGTGAAATCAGATTACCTGAATGTAAATCCTTGTTCATGAACTATGATGTGCAAATGCAACTCAAATTTGAAACGTGATTCTTTTTTCTCTTCTTGCTTATTGTCTTCAGGTGATCTTCAGTAGCCATGGCTCGTACCAAGCAGACTGCCCGTAAGTCCACTGGAGGCAAAGCCCCTCGTAAACAGCTGGCCACAAAGGCTGCTCGAAAGAGCGCTCCTTCCACTGGAGGAGTCAAGAAGCCTCATCGTTACAGGTAACATGGGCAAAAACATTTCAATGCATGTGGTTATAAAGCATATAAGACACCACCATTAGTTACCAATGTTTATGTGTTTGTAATGAAGGACCTTTGTTATAAAAAAAATTCAGAGAATGTTTGCTGGTTTTTAATTTGAACTGTTGAAAGAGAGAGTCTTACTCTATATTTTGTCATTTTGATGCCAGTAAAAGTGCTATGGTTTAGTTGTGCAGCATTAAAACCTGGTTCCCTATCATTTTGTCTCTCCTCTCTAGGCCTGGTACTGTGGCTCTGCGTGAGATCCGTCGTTACCAGAAGTCCACTGAGCTGCTGATCCGCAAGCTGCCCTTCCAGCGCCTGGTGAGAGAAATCGCCCAGGACTTCAAGACCGATCTGCGATTCCAGAGTGCAGCCATCGGGGCTCTGCAGGTCAGTATCATTATATATGCACCAATGAATACAAGGGCACATAAGCTGATACAAAAACGAAGCAGAACCATCGAAATACTATTATGGAACTGTTTCAGATATGTGTCTGGTACAAAAGGGGAGATAAAGTGAATCAGGTTTTTCCAAAGTGTTTCATACAAACTGCTTACAAGGCCATGAACATATTCAGCTGTAGATATGCATTTAGATATTCTTCAAAAAATATACAAGTCCCATCTTACATCTATTTGAGCAGATTAACTGTATAAAAGTTACTTTCACAAAAGGCTGAATACCAAATAAAAAAGCTTCATGTTAGAGTTCCTTTGTTGATTTTTTTCCCTCACTAAATTTAGACATCAAGTATCCAAAGTGTTGCGCTTTATAACCACGGGGAGTGATTCTTCCTAACTGATTTGATTCATATCCATGAATGAGTTAAAGCAGCACAATTCTTCTTTCAAACATGCAGGTGTGAGCCTCAGGTTTCAGTCTGTGTCTGTCACTGAAACTTTCCTGCATCTTCCCACCAAAACCAGTTCTTGAAAACACCTTAAAGAAAAAATACCAGTGATTTTGAACTGCACTACACCAGCTGTAGTCTTCATTGGCGGCTTGTTTGTAGCTTTCAACTGTCCAGGTTCATTGTTTTCACTTCCAATACAATATCTATACCACAGCCTTGAGTGTTGGCTTTTACTGATGTTGATTCAATAAGTTATTAGCAGGAGTGGTGTGACATTTATCCTTATTCGAAGGCATTCAAGGTCTGAATAATCCGTGGGGAAATGTTTAAAGTTTAAATGTATTAAACTTCGCTGGTTTTGTCCCACCACTAGAAACTTGTGCAGGACAAGTTTTGCTCTCAGCTGCTGTATCTTTCTCAGAATTTAACAAAAAATACTGCCACATGGCCAACATGACTCCTACACCTTGTTATTTTGTTAGCAACTTAGCACACACTGTTGTTGTGATGATGCAGGCTGATATATTCAGATATTCTTTTTTTTATATTTGCTGTATCAGACTGATATCTGTATCAGACTGTGACACCCTAACTTTCAGCTGAAGTTATCCTTAAGTTTTGACACATTAACAAAGCTGAAGTCTGTTCAAGCTTTTCTGACGAGTGCTGCCTGTTCTGTGCTTCTTCCGTCTGCAGGAGGCCAGCGAGGCCTACCTGGTGGGTCTGTTTGAGGACACCAACCTGTGCGCCATCCACGCCAAACGTGTCACCATCATGCCCAAAGACATCCAGCTGGCACGTCGCATCCGTGGGGAACGTGCTTAAACACTCTCTCCTCTTAATCTTTCTCCTATCAACTTCTTCCTGACCTCCTTTCACCAGTCTGTTTCTCCGTCCCTCTGTCCCTCACCCACTCCCTCCCTCCCAGCCTCCCTCCCTCCCTGTGTTAGTAGTGTGTAGAGAGAAACTGATTATATTATGGATAAAGTGTATAGTCGTGTTTTCTTAGTGCTCTTGGCAGCAGACTTCTAGGGTACTCTCATTTTGTGCATGTTTGACTCTTTGGTGACGAGATCTCCTCAAGCATATGTCTCCTAGTTTGCACTGACTCTACTCAGACGATGGGGTAGAAGCTGATTTGTGAGTGACGGGGAAAAAATCCGGGTGAGAGTGGTGCAAATCTGTAAAGGGGACAGACAGGAGGAGAGGAAGGGGATTTGTCTGCTGAGGGACTCTGGTCTCTTTCTGCAGCAGGGTGCTAGAAGAACTTCCCCAGTCCTCTTCTCCTGCTCTCTATTCCTCACCTGCCTCTCTGAAACACGTGCAGAGAAGCGTGAGGTCGTCTCTTGATGGCAGAGGGTGCATGAGCATCGAGTCTGATCACCACAGTCACTTGTATCCAATCCATCAGCATCTTTGGAGTTGCTTTATGATTACCACATCGATCTTTGCTGTCATTCGTCTTGTTTTTATCCTTTGAAAAAGTCTCGCACAAACAGGATATATATTTTTTTCTCTTCAACTATTTGGTGATGAAACACGGGGGGATAAATCAGACTCAAACACAGAACAAAAAGAAAAAAAAATCTAATTTGAAGACATTTTTCTACTGAAATACCGAGCATCTGACCTGTTTTGGCACCAAAGTTTGTTCCTCTTGTTGACACTCTTTTCCTAAAGACAGAAGAGTTGAGCCTCACCAGTTTTTGTGGTGATACAATTGGTTTCCTCTATTCAAAGCCAAAGCCTGAGAACTCCAGTACAGCGTCAGAGAGCTTTTGTAGCAGCGGCTGATTTTCTTTCTTT
>RPOG01009331.1:0-11985 GCA_008086565.1 Thalassoma bifasciatum | reverse complement strand
AGCAGCTGTAGGAGAGGGAGAAGCTGAGGACAGATTTCTTTCAGCCTGACTTTTCTTTGACTGGTGTGTCTGCCAGCTTCATCAGGCCTCTGGGCTCAGACTCTGCAGGATTAATCACAAACATGTGTCTCTGCTAAATTACTCTCAATTACAACATCATATTTGTCAGACCCATTGAATCTGCAAAGCCCTCTCTCTCGCTTCCTCCCTCGCTCTCTCCCTCTGCATGCTTCCTCATGTTCAGCTGAACATTATCCAATCAGCCTGTGCTCTGCAGGACGTCTTCCTCAGCTGGTTTTCTGCTGATGAAATGGTCATAGACGGCTGCTGTTGATCTACTCACAGGGACAAAAGACAAAAACAATGGAGAAAATATAGAAGAGTTTAAAGACATAAAAACTGTTGGCTACAAGGAAATCTTTGAAAAAGTCTTCTTCTATTTGGTGACATTACAAAATATTTTAGTCTGATGTGATGCTGCTATTATTGATCATCAGCAGCTCAAAGTCAACTTAAAAAAAAAGAAAAACCTGTTGTGCTGAGTGACAAAGGTCACCTCACGCTGCAGCTGTGGGGAATAAAAATTAGACAAAAAGAAAAAAAGTTCTTTATATTGAAGACATTCGTCTGATTTCAAGAAACTTCACGAGCCAACTTTTTCTCGTCCCACTGGCAGATTTTTTTTACTTTTTACAAGCAATTTAAACCTCATTATTTTCTTTATAAACCTAGAAATAAGACGTTTTTATGACCTGGTCTGATGTATGTGGCTCAAATCAAGAAAAATAATGTAAAAATAGTGTTCCTGAAAATATCCCAGCTCGCATTGTATGGTATTAAAATGACACCAAACAATTCTCCTCTCTGCCATCATGCAGTGAGCAGCACATTTCTGAGTGACATGATTGAGCAGCAACACTCACAATAGAGCAGCAGAAGAGGGGGAGGGGTGGAGTGTGCACGAGTGAAGTGAGTGAGAGGAGCACATAGAGAAAAGAAACTGAAACTTGAGTATCAATCAGCAAATGCGCTGTGAATCACCAGGAGTGGGTTCACCTGAGGGGTGGGTGGTGCTACCTCAGTCAACCTTCTAGCACCGCCACTGACTCACTCTAACTCTTAAAGTTCGTGCCAGGATCTAAGAGAAACACTAAGGATAGACCGATTATTGGCCCGGACCAATTGTCATTGCTGATATTTGCATTTTGATTTATATCGTCATCTGCCTTTTTTTTACAAACCAACTTCGTCCTCACAGTTCCTTTAATAAACTTATGCTTAAAGGCATTTTAACCAAGCCCAGTGTAGGAGTTTGTGTTATTTTAAATATTAACACCAGTATTTTTCAATTTTACTGCAAATGAACATCAGCTTAAATCAGTGTGGATATCAGCCCTAAAAAAAGCACATCAGTCTCTCTAGATTTCATCCATCCAGCAGCAGTCTAGTTTGTAGTTTAAAGGATGTAGTGTCCCGCACACACAGCCCACTCACTCACTGCCTGTCACACTCACCCCGATGATGTCACACTCACCCCGATGATGTCTCTGAGTCACACTGAGTGTATCTCTCTGGCCCATCTGAGCCCAGCAGCACGTGTTTGGCTGCTGCGTGTTTTCTGTCTGAGCTCCACAGACCCACTTCCCTGCTGCCTTTTGCCATCGCTCTGGAATATAGGTTACAGCAGGCTTTAGTCATCCACTGTGCACATACACATACATGCACATACACACACGCTCTGCACACTGCACAGTGGTTGAGCTGAGGCTGGCCACTCGTGCATGCTTTAATCTGATGTGGAGGCCTGTGTTTTCCTCCTCATGTGGAGGCAGATGAGGGCATTAGAGGCTGAATCTGCTGGAATATTCTAGATGAATGTGGGCTGTGGGAGGCTGAAATGAGGTGGAGATGTTCTCTGAGCAGATCAAGGAAGAACATGTGCTGTTTTGTTTTTTCATCCACATCTGGAGCGTCTGATCTAGAAACCTCATTTCAGTCTGAGGCTGAAATGCTTCTTCTGAATCAGGCAGCGGTTTGATGGTTGAAATGATCCGTACATTAATGTCATCCAGCTTCGTCTTAATCAGGAGTGCAGGCTGAGGTCTCTGATTTCAGCCTTTTTTAACCCAACATGCACTCTTTGACCCTCCCGTTTGTGTGGAGGCAGCTGAAGGGGTTTAGCTCACCTCTGTCATGGTAACCACTCTTCTTCTGTGGTTTTGTGGCTGTAGTTTTTTCCTCTCTGCCTGTGGTTGGACCCTCTGTGCTGGAATCAGTGTTTCCCATTCATGGGGTCACACAGGGCCACCTGATCTGCTCCTTACTGCGCAAACCATTTACCTCTCTTTTCAGTCACTCAGGGGTTTTAGACCTCCTGCTGCTGCAGGATTCTGGTGGCAGTGATTGGACGTTCACTCTCCCTGCCACATCCAGATCATGTGACTCCTGTTCTTTAAGCTGTTCTTCCGGCTGTATATCTGTGGGCATTTGATGCCTTTGGTATCACTTTGTATCTGTTTTCTTCTTTGTGTAGATTAATGTTCTCTTCTTTTTGGATGATTCTCTTGACTTCTTCTAACATGCACTCAGTTGCATGTACAGACATGTCAAAGGGCAGGAGCAAAATAAAAAAGGGGACATACAGTGTGTGTTTTGGCTCCTAAGAAGGCACTTCGGCATTTCTTTTGGCTCTCAGGGGGAGAGTTGATCATGTTTGAACAAGACAAAAGTGGCAAATTAGTGTTGTTCAGCCAAACAGTAGCCCACTTTAGCATGTGTTTTGGCTCCTAAGAAGACCTGTGAGCAAACTATTGACACCAAAGATGGCACTTGAGTGTATTCTTATACCCAAGAGGGCACTTTAGCATGTGTTTTGGCTCCCAAGACAGCACATAAGCATGCTGTTTGCCTCCTGAGGGGCACTTTAGTAATATATGACTACTAAGAGGGTGACTTGGCAAATGTTTTGGCTCCCAAAAGGGCACATAAGCATGTAAACTTTATATTTTATTACAGACCCACAGGCTCATATAAACATTAAGAGAAATAAAAAAAACAATAGATGAAATCTCACCACAGATCGTCATTAATTAAGACACAAAAAGACTTTTTTTTACCAAATTTTCTAGGAACAGGATGAGAACCTTATGTTGCTCATTGTGAGCAGAGAAAGTGACAATAACCTTTCATTGTCTAAATCAATTAATCACCCCTTAAATTTGTACATAAAACTTGGAAGCACAACGTGAAATGTGGACACATTATTCGTAACATTTTTTGGCTCCTAAGTTTGTCATGGGAGTTTATCATATCATAACCAGTCAAAGTGGCAGATAAGTGTCCACCCCAACCAGAAGAGCACTTTAGTGTGTGTTTTGGTTCATAAAGGGTATTTTGTCATTTTTAGGCTCCAAGAGCACCCTTGGACACATATTTTGGCTCCCAAGGGGAAACTTTAGCACTTATTTTTTCTCCAAAGAGAGCACTTAAGGGCAAGTTTGGGTCTAAGGAGGGCACTTAAGCAGTTTTGGCTACCAAAAGGACACTTACGCACATTTTTGTCTCCAGAGAGGGGAATTTAGAAAGCACAATAAAAAAAAAAACCACCTTTTATTTGATGAGTCTATTAACATAAATCTATTGGAACCTTTGATTGTTGCATCAGATGTGTCAGAGACCATATATTTTTTGCAAATGTGTCATCTTATAAGTGATTCTACTCAGAGTTTGTGTCGTCAGAGACTGTAAAGTGACATATCGTGTAGAAATTCAAGAAAAAACACACTATGTAACATGTTGTTTTGGCATACTTAATGCAAACAGCTTAGGTTATCTTTCATTTCCTCCCACATCTTGTTTGTAATGGGGGCTGAATGACTTTGAGTGCAGTTGTATGTGGCTGAAAAACATAAAGCTGTCACTCAGGTGTAGGAAAACAGGTGCCTCACAGGTTGTTGCTAGGTGACAGGATGATTTAGTTTGCATGTTAACGGCTTAGATGTCAGAGGTAGACACGAGATATTCCTAGCACTCTTGTTTCCATGGTGACAGTGATGAGGAGGCTGCATCTCTAGGATACCAAAGATGAGGATCTTTTCTGTGTGATGGAGTTTGTCTGTTTGTGTCCCTCATGTAAACATGAAACTGAAAAGATGGAGAACAGACTCTGTTTTCTGGGTGAAGCTCCTGAACCAGCGTGTGGTTGTTCAGTGAGTCCCACAGGATCATCACAAGAGCATCAGGATGGTCTGATGGTGCATGTGCAAACAGTAGTAAAAGCTGTTTGGTGATTTGAGGCTGTAGTTTCGTGTTTACTGGAAAGTAGGTCATCTTAAAATGATTAGATAACAGCCTCATGTTTAATGACCCTGTGGTAACTTGAGGCTGATCTGCTCCACATACTGCTGCAATGATTTTAATATCATTGCTTGATTAGGTTGTAGTTTTAACATGTGGCTGAATAAAGCACATTATAACAAAACAATAAGAGAAAAGACCTGAAAACTGAACTGTTATGATTATCTCAGGTTCTAAAATCACCACAAAGTAAAGACTGCTTAAAAAGACCAAGATGAAGTATGAAGTAATGATGTATTATGAACAGGTGAAGATGTAAATCTGATTCTCGATAGCACTGAGCACCAGGAACAAAATGTCTAAGATTTATGGATATGATGAGGCACAAGCATAAGGTTTTGTTTTTTTTTCAAAACTAAACCTCAGACAGAATTCTACGGTTCACAGAAAATGTCTCTTCTCTGTCAGAACGTGCTGTGTCAGCACATCGTTTAATGACATGAAGTAGCACAGCTGGCTGTAAACTAGAGACAATTTTTTTTTTTTTTTTGGTAGTGAGATGATTTATTCACAGATGGCAGCATAATTCCTTTGACTGCAACTTCATTCGGATCCGACCAGAACCTCAGAACCAGAGCCCAGTGTCAGCTCCAATGAACAGACTAACACAGATAAACAGGATGAAAACTGTTCAGACCACCTGCTGTGTTTTCATGCTGAGCCGCCCCTTTAGCGTCCCACTGTGCTGGCACACTTTTTCATCAGGCAAACACAAATACAGACTAGTAATCCAGCGTTAATCTGGCTCTGAGTAGGTGGCGTTTAATTTGGCCGGTACAGTGAGTTCACAAGTTTCTGCCTCCAGCAGCTCAGTTGGTAGAGAAACCTCTCAGTCTGTGTTTACAGGGAGCTTAATTAAGATGGAGCAGCCTATGATGATGTTCACATTTATCTCCATCTTTAAATTTTGGAATCAGGAGAGCCGTGAAAAATCAAATAATTATTACAGATTGTATGTTAGACTTTGTAATGTGGGATGGTGTGTGTGTGTGTGTGTGTGTGTAAATGCATCCACAAATGCAAATCCACGAATGCAGGAACTGATCCACAAATGTGTGGATTAGTGCACAAATTTGTGGATTTGCATACACATTTGTAAATCTGTTTACACATTGGTGGATTAATGCACAGATTTTTTTTTAATATTTAATACATCCTTAAATCAGTGCAGGCATTTGTGGATTTGCACACACAGTTTTTAATCTTCAACACATTTGCAAATCTATTCACACATGAGCAGATCGACTCAAGTGTTTGTGGAATTGTGTACACATTTGTGGATCAGTTCACATATTTTGTGGATTTGCACACGCATTGGTAAATCTTTAGCGCACTTTCATATCTGTTTACCACGACAGTGTATTGCTGCCACGGTAGAAAAAATGAAATGATCTCGTTATTTCATAATAATTATACTGATATTTAATTTTAGTTTACACATTTGTGGATCAGTTCACACAATTGTGCATGTGTTTGCATATAAATGTTTATAATTTTGTCATAATAATAGCCCCATACAAGATGTATTCTCACTGTTGGTATCATAAACCTTTCAAGTCATTATTGTTAACACACAAAGTGAAAGCACAGCAGACTTTCAGATTTCCTCTGTACAGATTTCCTTTTGATAGTGGGTTTTCATGTGAACTTGAAAGCCTTTTTGCTCGGTTTCTGAATACTCACAGCTCATGCTTAGGGAGCTACACTCCTCTGAACCAGGGAAAAACAGCCACACAGGTGATGCCATGTTCACTCTCATCAGTCTGCTGCTGTTTCCTCTCTGTCTGTGACAGAGGAGCTCACTCACCAGCCCCCAGTGTTTTGGACTAAACAGCCTTGTTAATAAGTAAATAAGAACAGGCGTCACAATCCAATTTGGCCAGAAGAATAATAAATGATGTATTCCCATGATCAGCTGATCATTTATTGGAATTACTCTGCACCCTCAGTCATCATCATGCTTGTCCTCACTCCTTTTTATCCTCCCTCCTCCTCATTGTGTCCCAGTGACCTTCTGGTTAAAAACAAAGTGATCATGAGACTGTTACAGCAAAGATGGCTGATATCAGAGTTATCAGAAAGCTAAACTCAAGCTAAGATCTGTGAGAACATCACAACACGTCAGGATATTTAAAAAAACAGACTGACATGTTTCTGTGCCTGATGTTCTCCTCTGATAAACTCAGTGTGTTCATCACATGATACTGTCATGACAGCTATGTTGGCATGCACAGACTCATGACACAGCTCTCCCTGCCCCCCACACACACATCACCCCCACTCTCTGCTCTCTGCTCTGCATGCTAACTGTGTCATTTCTCTCTCAGTCTGGGCTCAGCAGCTCTGCATGACCACAGTGAAGACTCCAGGTACCAAACACCATCACCTGCTCATAGACACACACACACGCACACACACACACACACACACACACACACACACACACACACACACACACACACAAATAGTACATGTGATGTGTTAAGAGAGCAGGAGTTTTTGATTCAAGTCAAACCTCTTTAAAGAAAGACGCCATCGTGCTCCATCATGTTTCTTTATCAGCTCAGAGCAGACGCACCTGTAACTCGGGCTGAACACTTTGCAAAAATAATCTAATCGTGATTATATTTTCCCTATATTGCAATTGTGATTTATGTTGCAATTATTTTCAGGTTTCTCATCTTATACGTTGCTAAACAAACAAGCAATAAATCACTCTTTATTCAAAAAGCACCAGATTCAATGAAAAGAACCAAGTCTTATTAACTTTGAAAAAAGAAGAGCTGTTTAGATTGTCATGAAAAATTTGATTTTAAATAGAAATGTGAGGCAGCTCAAAAGATTGTTCATTTGCATGATCATGTAGTCGATACCAATTTTGCTACCTGTGACTGCTTGAAGCCTATTTTAATCACTTTTTACTCTTACATGCTTCAGATTTGGGACAATAGTTTTGCTACTTTCTGACTCTTTTCCAAGTTTTCTCTCAATTTTTAACCATTTTCACTCATTTTTGCTGCTTTTTGACAATTTCTTGCCACTTCTTATTGTTTTTGCCTCTTTTTCACCACTGGGATAGTTTCTCTTGCAGAGGTAGCTTTCAATAATTTGGCTCTTTGGTTGAGCAAGATTGAGTAGAACTGGTGTAGAGCACAAAATATACACTGCAAAACATTTATTCTGACACATTTCAGCTTGGGGAAAAATTGCGATTAGAATATTGCAGCAGGCCATATTGCATTTCAGTCTAATTTGCGACCTGTAACATACATGTCCTTGTATTTTTTGAGCAGTTTGTGAAGTATATCATTTAATAATGTATGTGTAGATGATTCTGATGGTAGATGCATTTCGGGAGCTTTGTGTCTTTGTCACCGTAGCTTTACCAATAGAGTGTGTTGTTGACCTGAAACCTGACGACTCAATGTCATTAAATGCACCTTTTGGGTAAATTAGTATTTTAAAATATGCATTTAAAGAAATTCAAATCTGAATGAAAGAGTAACACTGGGTACATTCACCTTTGAGGACTATTATACGTCCTCTCATGAGCCGCCGGCGGGACGTTGTTACGTTATTTCTTATTTGATATTCTTTTATGTAAACTCAGTGAGTTCAGCTCAGCGTTTTATCTAATCTTATGTTGCCTCTTATGTTGCCTGTGTGTTCTTGTTCAGCCTGGAGGTTGATAAGGATTATTGACAGATAGCTCTGGCTCCAGCTTCTGCCTGTGACCTTCTTTCTTCCAAATCACTCTCACTTAACCACATGCCCAAAACAACACACACACACTTTTATAGTTTATCTCTCTGAAGTCTGACGACAGCTTTAAGTTGAAAGAGCTGTGTCAGTCATAATGATGGCCAGCTACAGTTGTGTAGGCGTAGTTAATGAATGTTTTATATGTGCAATATACCTGGATATCTCACGCACTCATTAGGGAGAGACCACCACTGTAAATTTTACCTGTGACCGGAATAAATGCTGAGCTGAGAAATTGTTCTTCTGTATGTGATTCTTAGGAGATGATGGTCTAAATAAATCAGGTAATTCCGACAACGTAGTGAGGCAAAACTTCTCTGCACATCTCTTCACTATGAGTCCAAAAGAAGTTAAAATCAGACCCAGATATGACACATAGCTCCCCTCATGTCTGAAAATAACATTAAACAATCATTATTTCACCATCTGTGTTGAGGGACCCACTGATTTTTGTATGTGAATATTATATTATATCATTTTCCTTTTTTGTATCTGATGTATGAATTCCCCGCTGAGGTAGACTTTAATGCCATATGACCTCACCTCCTTGTATTTGTGCATGCTGCAGCACTTTCACTGGTAATGATGGACCCAGAGTGTTAAATCTGCTTCTGCAGGGTTCACTAAATTATGAAACTGACTTTGAATTTAAATGAACCAAGCAGCTGAGGAATGATGAACATGAACAGAGAGAGAGAGAGAGAGTCTTTCTCCTGCTTGTTCTTCTGAGTCTGAGGGCTAAAGTTGTCTCAGATTCAGAATCAGATTTATTGCCAAGTAGTTTTTACATTACAAGGAAGTTGTCTTGGTTTTTTTTGGTGCAAATAGTTAAAGAGATAACAAGAGTATAAATGGAATATTATCAAGAATATTAATTTCTGTATCTCTAGTTAAATCGGTGCTGTCCAGTCTCTCATTAATCTCGCGGGCTCATATGTCTCTCATCACCAAATGATTCTCCTGCTGAAGTTCTCAGCAGTCAGATCTATGTGGATAAAGTTCAACCTCTCTCCCTGATCTGTGTGAACTGATCCTTTTCTCCCAGCATGCTCTTCCTGCTGGCTGCCAGCAGGTGGCAGTGTCTTTGAGAGTGTGACTGCAGCCCTCAGGTCTGTGTTGACCTTCCTGATCAAAGAGCTGCTTTCACACTTTGATTCTAATTTGAATAGATTAAAAGTTAGTGTCATGCAAACTCTTCCTCTCATTCATACCTGAGAATACAGCTTAAATTTTCAAAGCTTACTTTTCCACACGATGCACATTCAAACTCTTTATGAAGCAGACACACTCAAACTCTACTTAAAACACATCGGTTCAAAATGACTTTTCCCTCTAAATCCACTCTCACTTTAACTTTGTTGATCTTTGTAGCTTTGCTTGTTATTTTTAATTATTTGCGTGGTGTATTTCTGCTTTTATTCTTGTTGGGAAGTGTCCTTGGGTGTTGAGAAAGGCAATTTTAAATAGTGTATTATTATTATTATAATTATTAGGGTCAATGACAAAAAGAGGGTCTAAAAACGTATTCAAACGGGTTCATAATTTTTTAGTATTTTTAATTTGAGCACCCAAAAATGTCAGGTGGCACAACCAAATATATGAAAATATATTTATATGTTCCTGTTATTTTTTCTGTGTGAAATTATTGGCAAGTATCTCTCAAGTGTCTGTAGTGACTCATACATTTTCATTTTGTGTGTTTCATTTCTTTTACTTGTGAATAAGATAAATAATTTGATGTTAAAATAACATTTCACATTATTACATTGGTTGTACCACCTGACATGGAAATTGTTCCAGTCACCAATGAAGTGAAAAAACCTTTTTTATCAGTATTTCAGAGAAATCTACAAACTTTTCCACTTGGTCACAAATGTCATTTGGGCTCCTCTGGCTGATGCAGTTTCCTGTTTCCTGTTTTATTCTCTTCACTTTAAAATAAAAGTCTAATGTTACGGTTGCACCACCCTGACATTTGACGAGGTGAAAATTACGGGACAAAAGTTTTTTACATTTCTCAACAGCTTTAAAATTCTTTTTATTTGCAAAGAATGTTTTATATAAAAATGTTCAAGCATAAAATAATGCCACTGTATTTTTAATTTCCATTTACAATAACTGACATTCAATTTTTAGAGTTTAATTACTGTGGATACTTGTCAGGACGGTTGCACCACCTGACATTTTGGGGGTTTGAGGTACCAAAACACAAAAAAACATGTTATATTTTAACAGTTTAAAGATGTGTTCAAATAACACAGGTTTCATAGAATAAAGAAATACATGTGATGAAATACTCAATTCATGATGGAAGGAAATATTGCACTCGGACACAAAAAAAGGGACGTCACGTCATTGATCCACTATTATTATTATTATTATTATTATTATTATTATTATTACACACAGCAATACTAGACAGTTCAAATCTGTCTGATTTTGGAGTCAACACTTTCAGAGTAACATTTTGATGTAGTTTTTCTTATCAGGTTGGTGTTTCCTGACTTTGTAAAACCCCTCCAGTGAATCCATCCACAGCAGATCAGTAATGATTTACCATCACACAGAGCTTTACATTTGGTGTGCTCCACTTTAAACTGTGCACTCAGAGAGAGAGAGAGACAGAGAGAGAGAGAGAGAAGCTCTTACCAGAAGAAGAAGAGCAGCGACAGGAGATGTGTGTGTTGATCTCTCTAATTGCTTTTTGTCCAGTAATGCACTCCTTAATGTACACCCAGGGCACACACACACACTCTCAACTGCACTGGCCATCACTGCCGCGCAATCCCATGATGCATCAGTCCGAGCCTCCGACAGTTAGCAGGGCGTGTTCTCGTTCACTGGATGTGTGAATGTGTGAGTGTTGAGCGGCGTGTTTACGTTTGATTGTTTGTTGTTTATTAAGTTTAGTCTGTAGTATTTGGATGTTCATCTGAGAATCTCAGTTTAGTTTTATCGGGTCAGTGCACCCTGCTGTGGTGTGTTTTTCCTCTTCCTTCATGGGCTGACTGAGGCTCAGCCCGTGTGTGTGTGTTTGTGTGGACACTATGTTGAATGTTGCACCTGCTACACGCAAACTAAGAGGTCGTCGTTCTTTTGCAGTGGACCATAATAAACCCCGGGAGGCTTCAACAAGACCCTCAAACACCAGCAGCAGCTCACAGGCAGCCGCAGGAGGAAACAACCAGAACCAGCAACAACCTCCAAGTGATCAGGTAACACTCTTCATCCTCACCTCCATCTTTACATGTTTACACTTTCAGCTGAGAGGTTCAGACTTGACTCAGCCGCGAAGAAGACACAGTTCATGAAGGTCCTCTGAGGAGAGCTGAGATCAATGAAATCAATATTTCTTTCCATTTTTCATTAATGCATCTTCAGTGTGTTTCGAAATCAGCCACTAAAACATATAAAGTCTCACAAACACTCAGTGTAAGTGGGATAACTCAGGAGAGAAGAGCAGCACACATGTAATAATCCCAACAGAAATGAGAGGATGGCTTCTTTACTTCAGACTTGATCATTTATCTTTTACACATGGGTCATCTTTATTAGTCAGACTCATTGTTAAAGAAAAGCTGCTGTGTGTCACATCACACATCAGAGCAACCAGACTGAAGCAACAAAATAGGGTTAGCTCTTGGTCTACCTTATTATTTTAAAAAGTGGTGTCTGCAGCGGCAAAGGCAGCTTTTAGACAGTGGGAACCGAGGGTTAAATTTTGTTCCTGGGTACTTTATCTCCTAGAAAAGTTCCCACTTAGGAGGTCGTTCTTTCCAAAGGTAAAGAAACATTGTCTGGGCCTGCTAGCAAAGTGTTTCTGATTGGTTGGTCCACAGTAACATCACACACAGTTGTGATTGACTT
>RPOG01009328.1:0-11996 GCA_008086565.1 Thalassoma bifasciatum | reverse complement strand
TTTTTAAAGTGTGTGTTCTATTTGAAAATGTGAAGCTGTCGGAGTTTTCATTTATTTTGTTTATTTTCTTCTTGTTTTGTATTGAACACTTGTTTTGAAGCTCACAATGTCATAACTGGTTCAATGTTACTGCTTACCATACCGCTCCGTGACACTACAAAATGTTGCGATTTCTCTCTAAGACAGTGTTTCACTGGTATATATGTATATGCATACTTAACTGTACAGTCGAGCCTTGTCAGCGAGGGGAGGCTTCAACCCACATTTCATTTTAGATATTGTGGCACTATAAAGGATTTAATGTTGAAAAGGTCACTGTGTTCTCAGAATGGACTGCTTTCACTTGTTGATAGGTTTTATTGGGCTTGGAGTGTTTTTTTTTTTCTCTGCATCTTATCCCTTACTGCAAAAGACTTTGATGCTTCTCATCATCGTACCTGCACCAAAATATCGCCCTTACTTTTTCTTTTTGTACTTTAAAGATGCATATTTCTTTTTTTTTTTTTTTTTTTTTTTTTGTCAGAGGACCAGTGCTTTCTAAAACTGATCCAGCATTCTATTTATCCTACCTGATCTTTATCCTTTCAGATATTTGGTCATTACTCTCCCTTGTTAAAAAAAAAAGAGCTTATTGAAAGAAAAACAAATAAAGCAGTTGTGATTTCTTAAATGTACTTTTGATTCTGTATTCTCACTTTGTTACATTAAAACCATGAATTAACTTCTCAGAAAGGCAGGAATAATGGCAGAATTTTTGGGCCATGTTAAGCATAATATCTTGAATTACACAGTTCGCATAATGCAGTGTGTTAAATGTGCTCAAATTTGCACTCGGGGACCAGCCTGCAATCGTTTGACCCAGGAAATGCCTGATCAAATGAAAAACCAGAGTGTGCCATTGCGGCGCCAGATATGTTGCGCTGCTCTGCACACTGCCTTATAAATACTTTTGTAAACCTGTATGTAATGAAAATAAACCATATCTTAAGCTCAACTCACCAGTTTTAAAAAGCTGGTTTGGATTCTGTGCAAAATGTCAATAAAAACAGAATTTGGAAATTATTAAAACCTTATTTTTAAGTTTAAGTAGTGCAAGTCAACCAATCTTACATTGAAACATTTTTTTTCACCACTGTGTAAAAAATATACACAGGACTTACTTTAAACTTGATGCCAACAAGTTTCAAAAAAGTTGCAACAGGTACAACAAAAATGTTGTATAATGTTTAAAAACACCTGGGGAAATATCTTACAACTAGTTGGTTAATTTAGGAATTTAAAAAGGGCATGTGAAGGAAGTAGAGATCCCATAATTATAATAATGGATGGATACATGTTTTGCCACTATGTGAGAGACTGCGTGAGCAAATAGTTCAACAATAAAAGTTTCAAAAGAGTGGAGTTATTATTTCCTGTATGTTATGCATGTCTATGCATGTCAGACCTGAGATCCTTAAAAGGACCCCCAGTTTTCATTTTACAATGTTTTAATCGTGGCACAAAAATTAGTTTGGCAGGCTACTTGAATAAAGCTGAAGCTCTGTACATTCTACAGAAACTCAAGAACACTTGCAGGGGACGTCTTGAAATGAATGCATTTATCATGATGTAATCATATGCCTCACGAACACCCAAAACTCAAAAGGAGACATTAAAGGACACATAAAAAGATTTCAATGATGAACCTTTAACGCACCTGTGAAAAAAAAAAAAAAATCTAACCACGTGACGTCAGCTGTACCGAATTCCAGAGATTTTTGCAGGACAAAAAGGGGCCTGTCTGGACGAGGAAAAGTCTCCCCGTACTTACTGCGGAGTGAGGAAGTATCTGTTTCCACAGCAGAAATAATCTACGTTTATCTGAGAATAAATCCTGTGCTTCTTCGTCTGATTAAAAGGTATTTTAATCGTCTTTTTTAACATCAGCTTGCTGTGTCTTACGCACGTCTTGTTGCACGCGCTACTAATTTTGAACATTCGAACTCCCCTAAAGCACGTACGACGTCAACGGTTTTTCACGAGTTTGTGGGAACGCAAGAAATTTAACGTAGAATAATTAATCTTTTCATGTTTCGTGAACGAGACACGTTTGGTGACTTTTTTTTCGTAATGAGAAACATCTGGCTGTAGCCCTGCATACAAAAGTTTCGTACATACGAACAACACTTACACTTATCATGGGGCAAACTTTTAATTTTCGTCCGCTATGTCACCTGAGGTCAGTTAACGTTAACCGTTACATTTTTGAAAACATATGAACACTATTTTAGGATCCCCGTTTTTTTTTGTTTTTTTTTAATAAACTTTATTGCCGTAACATAACAAAACAACTTGTTCTGAGGTGAATAAAACAGCATGACGTCACGTCAAACTGAAAATGCAGAATTCTAATATCGAGCAAATGTGTCTAAAATTTGGATTTATGGGTCACCCTATCAACCCATTGTTCTTAAGATGGACTGTGGACCTCGTTACCAAAGTTTTGCCAAGTGTATTCAAGCATTGTGGTTTCTTCCATTAAAGACACAGTGTTTATATTATTGATTTTCTGTTGCATTATTAATTCAAGATAAATAGTTAAAAGTAACAACTTTTACTTTTTTTCCCTTCACTGTCTCACAACAATGTCCAATGAAAATATGGACCAGAACAAAAGAGCAAGCTGTGTCTCCCCCTGGTGGTTAATTTGTAATTAATTTATCACAGATGACAAAGTAAAGTGTTACTTTCCCTGTTTGTGAACCAAGATGACCACAAAACGAGGGGTCAGACGTGATGAGTGCCTGATGATGATGCAGGAGCTTGATGACCGACTAAAAGAGCAGGTTGATAAACTGGAGCATGTCCGCCTTGCTGCTGTTGACCTAAAAGACAATTTGTCTGGGGTAAGTTTGGAGGACAAAAAAACTCTTTCTTTTAAAAAAAAAATAAAAAACAATGTTATTTAAAACCATGTTTGAGCTCTCTTTGACTTTTACTCCAAAACAGAGCAACGGTGATCTAAACCAGGCGATCAATGACCATCTGGAGTGGTTAACTCACTTGTCAGAGCGAGTGGAGACTCTTCACATGAATACGACTGTTTTTGTTCAGGTAAGGAACAGACAGTCTTTGTAATTTTTTTGTACTTACTTTTTTATTATTAAACAAGCTACCCTTAGCTAACATAGACAAAAAAAATCGAGCTTACAATATTTAAAAAAAGATAACATTTTCAACTTGCATTTTCCCAGATGAACCCCAAGCCTCGTGCATGGGCAGGAAAACAGAGCTCCAAACATGTCCACCGCTGGGGACGGTTTACCCAGAATGAGGACGCTCAGTCAGAGTACGGATGGTCTCCAATTCGCACACGTCGAAATAGTGATGCTGCTTCTGAAATGTCCTGTAACTGGTGACCTGGCAGATGTATGGATCAGCTGTGATTGCAAACTGAAAATGTTTCACAAAACCTCACTCTTTGCACATTTATCTTTTGTTCTCTTTATTTTTTTGTTCTGACACTGAGTTCTAAATGTGAGTGGAACTTCATATTTTATATTATCTTACAGTCCTGTCATGTAATGTTGTTATACAAGGTAGTTTTTAATTAAATCGCACTTGACAAGTATCAGATTCCAATTTGATTTCCAAGTGAAATTATTCTAAACTGCATTCTACTTTAACCTTTTTTATAAATGAAAGTTATTACACACACACGAGTCCTTAAAAGTTTTTTTAGTGAAACAGGTGAAATTCATGAAAGATATACGATAAAAGGAGACAAAGAAGAAATGAGAGTACAACAAAGACCAAATGATCAGAAACAACAAGGGGGGGGGTTGGATAAATAGTCAAATTGTGTGTGTAAGTAAGGAGTGTATGTGTTGTGTATGTGTATTTGTGTGTATGTGTGGGGGGTGGTAGTAGCATTAGTAATATGCTATTGTAGCCATGCTGTAAAGATAATTTATATACAGTTATAGGCGAAAGTATTGGCATCCCTAGAACTTTTCAGAGCATTGTTGTGTAAAACATAGTTGTGTCAATTTTGGCTTTTATTTTCAGCTTTTTTGTGTTTTTCCAATGCACATTAAGGAATTAAACACATTTATACCAAAAACATTCATAATTGCAACAATTTCTGGGGGAAATGGTGTATTTTCTGGAAAAATTCCACGAGTGCCAATACTTTCGTCCATGTCCTGCAGAATTTCTGATTTTTGGGCCTTTTTGGCCATCAAAAGGAAAAAAATAAGAAACAGTTTGCACCCCCCAGCAGAATTTCTGATTGTTTGGCCTTTTCTCAGAAAAAATGAATGATAACTCATAAACCTTTCTGTCACCCATGGTTTTTGGTTAGGTGAAGACATTTACTGAAAAAAAAAAAAGGCTATTTATAAATCATAATGACAACAGAAACTTCAAAAATGACCCTGTTAAGAAGTTTACACAACTGTGGTGGTTCTGGCCTGATAAATGCACAAAAGTTAACACAAATGTGTTTCAATGTCTACTAAAGGTAACCATCCTCACCTGTGATCTATTTGCTTGTAATCAATGTGTGAGTATAAAAACATGAACATGGTCATTTTTGACGTTTCTGTTGATTTAAAAAGAGTAAACACAGTTGTTTGTTAATAAATGTCTTCACCCAACCTCTAACCATGGGTGACAGAAAGGTTTTTGTGTCAACATTCATATTTTCTGAGAAAAGGCCAAAATAATCAGAAAATTTTGCTGGAGGGGGTGTAAACTTTCAGGCACAACTGTATATTGATTTTTTTGATCGTTCCGCCAACTCTTAGGGTCTAGGAGGAAAGTGACACCATTTTAAAAGAAGTTACCACTAAAAATACCTTGTCATATTTAAGTTTTGTACCAAAAAAAACAGCCAGCCGATAATTCAAAATGAGGTTTCGTAACAGGACCAACAAGTTTTTTTCTGATGTAAGGAGTGAGTAAAGTGTGAAACGTGGAACTCTGAGGCCGTCGGACGCTGAGCAGAATTCAATCTGGAGAAGCATGAAGTGGGTTGTTCCCATAGGTTGTTCCACTGCGTGAAACTGCGTGAAACTGCACGGTCATTGGATAAATACTGAGCTTTGTCCCGCCCATCGGACTGGGCGGGCCCTGACGCTCAGCTTCTGCATTATGATTGGCTGATCTGTCTGAGTCTGAATCCCTTTTTGAGTGACAGGGAAATGAACCAATCAGTGATCTTAAAGTATAAACTTCCACTGGATAGAAGTCTATCATTCTGTTGTTTTGAACTGATCCCATGCCAGCGACTTATCTTTGTTGAAGACGAGTATAAACAGACGGACCACAGCACTGTGTGAATATGTGGCTGCAGTGGAAGCTGGTATAAGTGCGCAGCGCTGAGGTTTTGAGGCAAACACGTTTCAAATGTGAATTGGGGGTTACACATGAAGGGGGCAAACTGACGTCTAGCAAAAAGTCGGGGGACACATCTTACCCACCCCTGAACTGACGCCGATGATGGTGGGTGATCATCCTGGGGGTGTGACTGAATGTTCCTGGTGCTGAGTGTGATCAAACTTTCGGGTCACATAAACCGGACCAATTGAATATTAAAATCAAATTCAGTCTTAATTCCCATTTTCTATTTGGTATTTTTGATCCGAGCCTAATATTGAGCTATAAAAAACAGGCATATTCTGGGTTTTCGTGTTAGATTAAAAAACAAATAAAAAGATAACCAGTCACTTTATCATTTTTTAATTTTTGATTGGCAATTGAAAATGGAAAGAACGAATGATACACGGATTTGAACTGAAGCTCTGTGTCAGTGATTCGTAGTGAACGTACTGAAGGCACGTACATCCAGTACGTGAACGAATCGCGAACTGACAGAGAGACTCAGAACGGACTAAAGCCCTTGACTGGTCCTGAAAATGTATATAACGTATAAACATCAAACACTGTACACTTTTTGATAATATTTTTATACTTTAAAGTTGATAATTATAAACTTGTAATGTGTCTATTTGATTTTTTATTCTTATTTCATATTTTGCACTGCCTGCTCTTTTTGCACATCTGTTAAGCTTATTTAAGTAGATGTTTAACTGTGTGTACATTTTTTTTTAATGTCACACCTGCTTTGGCAATGTAAACGTAGTGCAGCATCCTGGCCATTCCCAAGGGATTGTGGGAATATTCTTATACAACATGTGTTTGTTGTTAGTTCTAGCTTATTCTGCATTTTATTGAGTAGTTTTTATGCTTTGGGTTATATTCCAGTATAAGTCGACCCAGTAGTGACTTGGATTATGTTTCTGGAAGACAACCATGAGTAAAGTGAGTTTTGTCAGCATATAGATACATAGGAAACTGGTCACGTGATGTTCAGTTCACACGTCAAAAATGGAGTGGGGAGTGTGGCCGCGGTGAAGTATTGAACGAATTTCTTTGCTGAACTGAATCTAATGCTTCGATTCATTGAAAAAGAACTGTTTTCCCATCACTAGTTGAGGCAGCCTTGCTCCCTGTGTGGATGTAGGTCAGCAGACTCCGCCTGTTGGGGCGCTGTTGACTCTGCCCTATTTTGTAACTGTCAACGGCTGGTTTAAATAAAGCTTTGGCAGAGCGCGTGGGTAATATTTCTGGGAGGAAGCTGTGACACGCTAAAGTAGCACTACCCTGTTTAAAGGGATCTTTTTTTTTCAAAACTGCGTCGAATTTATTTTTGTATCTATATTAACACTTAAAAACGGGTATCGAGTGAATCCCTGGAACAATGGCAGAGAGTGACTGGGACACCGTGACTGTGCTGAGGAAGAAGGGCCCAACGGCTGCCCAGTCCAAGTCCAAGCAGGTTAGCACCAGCGCCTCACGTCGTCACTGCTTTATGTTGTTTTTTCTCCAGGAATATTTTAACAGGCGTCATTGTAATCAGCTAAAAAATCTCGATTCATGACGTAAATTACAGGCTTTCACTGACCACTGTTGTTGTTTTTTTGTATCCGAATTCCAAATAACCGTCGACCATGCGTCGTTAATTTTAATAACACAGCACTCGAGAAAGGCTTACTAACCAGTTCACTACTAAATAACTTCACTACCTTTCTGTTATTTCCACTAAAACACAATAAACTCTGTTTTGTTTGACGTACCAGCTGTGTTACTTCAACATAAAGATGACAAATGGTGCTAACATTTGCTCGCTTTCGAGACTTAACACTTCTCATAAGCCTTATATGTTTGGCTTTACAAGGTTATGCAACATAATGGTGGTTAATATTTACTGGTACTAAAGAGACGCTCCCTTTTTGAGAATGTAATAGAACAGATCATATAAAAAACCTGTTTGTATCTGGGTTATTACTCCATCCACATTTCTTCTTCTTCCCCAGTGTTCTGTTTATATCTCTTAGTTAATAGTTCCATATATATTTTCCTGGGTTATGTATTTACTTCATTTTAATAATTTTATAATGCTTATAGACTTAACTGCTTTAACACTAGTAATCTAAAACAAAGTGACACAATGAAAGAGTGGCACTGAAAACCTGTATACACTCATTTAAAATAATCAAAAACAAATTTACAAGTAATTTAATAAGAGCAAACATCGAAGCATTCAGAGCAAACACCACAGCCAACGCAGTAAGATGAAGACATTTATAAGGTCTCTGTGTTGGTAAACAGTCTTGTCTGACATATTGTCCTTAAGCAGGTCATTTTCAACTCTTGTCCCATTTAGATATGAGCAGCTTTGTCAATTATTAACTATATTATTGGTAGGAAGAACCTCAATGAGCAATACCAGTAATACATTCAGAGTGTTTATGTTATACTAAGTGTTAAACTCTTCAACATTTTTATCTTGTAACGCTTTCTTATGTGTCATGCTGAAACAAATACTTGATTCTGTGGTCGTTCACCTCACAAGAATTGCATGAAGAGGAGCTATTTCATTTCTTCATGGAGACTGTGGCTCAATATTTAATCCCTGACTTCAAATAAAGGGTTTATGGACACAAATAACAACTGTTTATGACCACATGTAAGACAGTCTTACTAAATGTGTCTCACAGATTGACAAATACCTGTTGGCGACATACAGAAGGGAAAATAACATGGATTTTGAATTTCTGAGGGACCATTACAAATATTGTCATTTCGTAACGATAAGTAGCATTTGTCTCGGAGAAATAGGTTGTCGATAAAGTTAGCATTATGTGATGCAATCTGCTGTAAGTGAAAGTAGGTGATGATTCACTCATGTCCCTGTTTTTCTTTAGGCCATCACTTCTGCTCAGAGACGTGGAGAGGACATTGAGACAACCAAGAAATGTAAATTTTATTTTCCTTTTATTTGATCAAGTTCAGTGTCCTGTTTTGTGATTTGTTTACTGAACTGTCTGATTTTCCTCACACAGGGTCTGCAGGGCAGAACAAACAGCACCTTGTGACAAAGAACACGGCCAAACTGGACCGAGAGACGGAGGAGCTGCACCATGACAGGGTCCCTCTGGAGGTGGGGAAGGTTATTCAGCAGGGCAGACAGGCCAAAGGGATGACCCAGAAAGACCTGGCCACTGTGAGTATACAAGACTCATAAAACACTCAAAAGTTCTACTGGAAAAAATGATGACTTCTTATTTGGAAAACATTCTTTACTTAAGATGAAAATGGTGCACAGAGTCCTGAAGCTCACAAGTTTCATCTGTGCATCCCCCACTTGCGTTGTTCAGCAGCACGGAGAGATGCAAGGAAATGAAGAAAAGAGAGGAAATTAGATTTTTGTCCTCTGCAGCATCACAGAAAGCGCCTCTATCTATCAGCTCTTGTTGTGTCTGCACATGTGTTTTAACAAATTTGAGGTAGAATTTTATTAAAAGTTACCGTACACTATGAAAATCATCAAAAAGTCCCAAAACACTTAAACAAAAAATATCCCTTCACAAGGATTTAGCCAAACATCTTAACCATCCTGATCTGAACTAAACATGGATCAGCTGTGAAAACAATGCAGCCGAGGGAAGAAATATAATGTGAAGCATTTACAGTTGTGAAAAGCTCATATCTAAGGAAGCCTGTTTTAGCTAATTAAAATATATTGATAAAAACTGGATTTGTTGGGATTTTTTTTTCTGTTTTGCCCAAATGAAGTTGGGATTTTGAGATAATAAGTCAAGTTAATGAGATAAGAGTCAACCACATTTCAACTTTTTTCTCATAATGTTTACCCTATCTCAAAATCTTGACTTAAACATTTCAAAATTTTGAGTTTGTCCTAATTTCAAATTTTTTCCTGAAATATTTGACTGTTTGTCTCATTATTTTTTAGTTTATTATCCCAATATTTCACTTGTATTATCTCATGAAATGTTGACTTTTTATGTCAAAATTTAACTTCTTATCACAGAATTTTGGCTTTATCAGGAAAATTTGTCGTTGTATGTCAGGGTTTTGACTAAATTGGGCCAAAAAAAAAAAAAATCTCTAAGCCAAGTTTGCAATTTTATTTTATATTTTTTTTACTGGCAGAAATGGGCTCCCATACATATCTGATGCTTTTTTTCAGAAAATTAATGAGAAGCCTCAAGTTATCGCTGACTACGAGTGTGGGCGAGCGATCCCCAACAACCAAGTGATGGGAAAGATAGAGAGAGCGATCGGTAAGAGAACAGTCTGTTAATATTGAATTTGATTTCTCTGCTGAGAGCTGGTTGATTCACCTCTTCCTCATGTGTCGTCAACAGGAACGAAGCTTCGTGGGAGGGATATTGGGAAGCCCGTGGATCCTTCCACCAAGAAGAATTGAAGATAAAGCCTCGAAATCAGCCCCTCCCTTCGGTCCCCTCCTTTCCTGAAAAATCTGACGCCCTTTCCCCACCTTCTCTCCTCTCTCCTGCATCCCCTCCTCTTCCTGGGCTGATCTCACCTGCGTCCTGCCTGAGGACCTGGTGCTCCACTGCATCACACGCTGCAGACTGACAAGTCATTTTAATCACTCTCTCTCTTTCTCACTCTCTTTCTGTTGACCGCATTATCTAATGAATGATTGAACACAAACTCTGACGCTCTGTGTATTTGGTTTCACTCACGTCTGCTTCGGCTTTAGCATGATGAATTCAGCCTTTTTGACTGCGGTGAGAAATCACCGGAAAGGTGGATAAAATGTTCATGACCAATCAGACTAGTTTGACTAACGTAAACTGAGCATGATCTTAAGCCAAAAGTGCTTGACTGCATCTCTGTTTCACACACTTCGGTGAGTGGGTGAATGTCATTACAGTTTTCAGCTGTTTTAATGCTGTGCTTTGTTTTGATCTACAAATAAAGTTTGGCAAATCATGACATTTTTGGGTGTGTGTTTGTGGCCACAGAATCTTTTTACTACACCTGCGAAGAAATCTTTTCAGGTATGTGAAATCTGACCACTATAGATCTCAAAGTGCAGACTAATGAACTCTAACATACTCGTGAACTAAGACAGTACCATAGGAGTGCCCTATTTGTTAACTTTTTCTGTTATTTCTAGAAAATGTTGGTCACTAGAGGGCATCAAACAGCATTACAGTCTCGTGTAATCAAACCCTGACTGTCTCTCATGTGTCTCTTCATACTGGATGATAAGTGGTCAGTTTTCTGGAAACATCCGAAACTGCTTCTGCCCAGAAAAATCTTCATCAGAGGGCAATATAGAAAAAATATGATAGGATCTGGATTTTATCAGGATTGTTTTCAATATTGATTTTTGATGTTTCCCTGCAAACAACACTTTCAGAACCGAACATGTCTTATCCTCCCTTTTAAACAAAAAACTGCAACAATTTCCTTCTTTTCTGTGCCCTTTCATAATTTTAGTCTTATGTCCACCAATGTGAGTTTATTTGTAAACACTGGATGTTCACAAAGCACATTTTTAAAGCATGGTAAATACATTCATTTAAAAAAATCAGCTGTTAGAGTTGAGTTTCTGAAGAATTTACATTTTTATAAAAGTAGCTTATGCACCATCATGTTTAGTGAGATGTTACCAGATCCACTTTGGTTTTGGTTGTGCACTCGACAGAAAATGTAAATGTTCAGATTATTTAGAACATAATTATGATAATACATTTTATTTAGACAGGTGGGGCCATAAGTTTCCATAGGAAAAATTAACTTTTTATGTTGGACAACAGTTTTTGTTTACATAATGTGCTCCATATGATTACCATTGTTTCAAATTCACATGTTAACACATGTTTTCCAACTTGCATTAGCACAATTGTGCTGTGTGATTTTCAGAACAAGTACAGCTAAATAGTGTATGTAGAAAGTAAGATTAAAAGGGAAGGGACGTAATTTAGATCCTATGAAAATGGATGAAACTTTGTACCTGAAATCTGGTTATAGTACTAACCTTTAGCCACTAGATGGAGATATACTATTAAAAATAGTTAAAGTTTGAAATCCAAGTAGAAATACAGGCTTTTCCTTTTTGTGTACACAAACTGAATTTGAATTTCATTTTATTTATTTTTTTCAAATTAGGCATCCAACTTTGATTTAAAAAGGCTCTGTTCATTTCAAACCATTTAGTCCATTTTGTTTAGGTGTTATTTTGTTGCTTATTCATTTGTTAAACCTTGCAAAACTGTTGCATCCATGAAAGTGAAATATGACTGATAACAAAGCTTTATGTTTGTGGTAATAAACTTCATTGGAGATATTATAGCAAAAAGCTATTTTTTTTTTCTGCAAATACATGTTATAAAATATTTTTATTCAAAAATTTCAGTGTTTCTCATTAGATTTTTTTTCCCCTTTCTTTTCAAACAGTTCCTTATCTAACTTTCCATTTGCTTAAAAATGTTGAAACAGCAGCTTGAAAGATTCTCTTTTGCATGTTTGAAGTTAGAAATTAAAGTCAAAACTTTTTGTAAGCTGGACCTTGAGAAAGCTTTAAGTAGCTCTTACTTTTGGTAAGTTTCTTTTCTCTGCAGCGTTCTCCTTCTTACAACCATGCCTTATTGATTTGCGGATTACTCTTGCCA
>RPOG01009327.1:0-11998 GCA_008086565.1 Thalassoma bifasciatum | reverse complement strand
TGAGAGAGGAAGAAAGGGAGCAAAAGAAAGGGAAAGGATGCAAAATCAAAGGGTGGTTCAAGTGATCTCTGGGAGGAGACGCTGAATCCTGGGGTGGTCAAGGGTGCAGATTTTTGTGTATGTGTGGCTCACTGGTTTCCTGGTGAATGTGCTGGGATAGTGACACGGAGTCAAAGTGGTCCTTGTTTCACAGAGTTCATCGATCAAAACACTGGCGAGACGTTCGATTTGAAGAAGACGACGTCCGTTAATGGACCATTACTTCAAGGAGCCTACAGAGCAGTATGTCTGTACACTTTTAGAGATCTTTTGTCTCACAGATAATATCCACCCAGTTATGGTAACAATACTTGAGCATAGCAGAGCAGAGCAACTACACACAGGTGAGAAACTGCGACCAATAAAACGGATTTGCTTTTTTGATCCCATCTTGAGAAGCAATATAAGGAATCAAGTGGGACGCATCACAGGGGAGTAGGAATCTGACGGTTTTTACATCAAGGGTTCGACTCATCTGCCCAGGAAAAGCGCTGGTTTGTTTGAAAGATATTACATTCCTTTATGATTAAACCCCTTAATCTCTCGAGGGCTTTGAAACAGACACACATGATGAGGGCGCAGGGGCGTTGGACTGCAGACCTGCAGGGGTTTTGTACCGCGGCTATTCAGAGGCGCTTTCGTAAGCTCCGCAGCTGAAGGTCGACCTTTTCCACGCGGCTCTCCGGCGCAGAGAATGGAGGCTGTCACGCTGGCATTGTTCTCCTCTGATCTCGTCTGTGCGCTGACAGCCGGCCCAGAGGAGGAATAAGGAGGCAGGGAGGCAGCATCTGGATGATGCCGCAGCTAGCAGAGGATCCTCGACGCATCCTCGATCTTCACACACACATACACACACACACACACACACGCGTCTATTCATTCATTCACGCACATGCAGTCACATCCCATCATACGCACACTAAATAATATACTGTAGAAAAATCACATTTTAGGGTTTGTCAACATGTTTTTAAAGAGGGGTATGGATAACACTAAAGGGTTTGACAACATGTTTTTAAAGAGGGGTATGGACAACCGTAGAGAAAGTTAGGGATGGCTGAAATGGCTTTAAAGAAGTCTTACGAGAGCATCATAATATTGTGAAACTCTGAAATGAAACCCTTGAGGAATTCAATTTGATAAATGGCAGCTAAGGAAAAATTCTCAGATCTCTTGTTATATAGGAGGGTAGATTTAGTTTGTGAAACTATAAACAATACACTAATAAACTATTTACAACAACTTTCAACTATGAATTTAATGTGCAAGAAATCGTGCACCGCTTCCTTACCAATGATATTTCTGGTTTCTATTTTCAACAGAAGCCAGAAGTCAGTTAGCTTAGCTTAGCCTAGCCTAGCATAGAAACAGGAATGAAAGGGAAACATCCTGCTCTATTTGATTCAGTAATGTCTCAGTCGTTACAACTTCCAGAACTGGGTTACACTATGCGTGAGAACATAGACTAGTTTGAATATATATTTCTAATTTAGAATATTTCTTAAAGTTTAAAGAGGGGGTATTCTGCTTTCCCATTTTTTGAACATGAATATACAGTAGCAATACTGGATGTTAATACTAAAGTTGCACAGATTTTAGAGCTGCTATGTATTCAAAATTCCCCAAATCTGTCAGTGAACTGTCCAAAATGGCAAATTCTAAAATTAGCATGAGATCTTCATGGGATTCCCATGAGAGCTGCTTTAATGATGATGTAATTGCATCAGGGGCTTCTAACTGGTTAGCTGGCTTTAAGGTCTGCCTCCAACATGCCTCTAGAGGACTGACCAATCAGAGGAAAGGAGGATTTTAGATCAGGAAGCCTTAAAGAAACAGTATCCAAAAAAGTGTTTTTGGACAGAGGCTGAAATTCTAGGGGATCAGTTTGGGGAAAATAGAGATTTTTTTCCCCCTATAGCTTTAAATTGTGTAAAGTTACTATGAAAGTAATAAAAGGACTGTATAGAGCTTCCCAAATAAAGCACAATAACCCCTCTTTAAACATCAGACTGAAAGGTGGTGCAACTGGCCACTCATGCTGTCACTATACGTTTGCAAAGCATCAAAGTATTAAACATTTTCTTTAAAAGAAGACAGGATTATTGCAAAAATGGAGAAAATGTAGCCATTGAGACAAATGACCTTGACTATTCAGAGTGAGAAAGGATTAAATATTTAAGAAATAAAGGTTTTATATAACTCTTAGTTTATGGTTAGCATAGACAGCACAGATATTGTAAGTATGTGTAAATTTAGAAACTATATACCTAACATATTTCATATGGACCAAATGTAAGCTTCGGGTTTTTAACATTTTATGTATGCACAGATGATTGCATAAGACGTTAGGCTTCTTTAGTTTTAGACAAAGGAGGGAAACTACTGTGGAAGAGGCAAATACCACTTTTTAGCAGATGTTGAGTACAGTGCCACGAGAAACTGGGCTTGATTAGATCACTCAGCGTACTCCAGCTCTAGATATGAAAATGAAGATGAAAAAAACAAACATCACAACCAGCGAAAAATAAAAAATAAAAACTATCTGGGTTACATGACTCAAACGTAAAAATAAATCCTTAAGTCTGACAAATAGGCCACATCTTCCAAGGGCTGCACAGAGCCGACTTGTTCGTTGTGTAATGATGTGAGACTTATTAGCAGCTGCAGCCACACTTCTGACCTTGTTATTGAAAACGCTGCTTCCACCTCTGAGAAAGACTGTGCTCACACTTGCATTGAGGATGCGTTCTTATGTAATCAGATTGTCATCAGACAATGCTTATCAACATTGAGATGGAAATGCAAGAGCACCCTGGGTACAATGATTGGATTTAGTGAATCAACTCTTGGGTTGTCTGCCAGGCATTTCATGTTAGTGTTAATCCAGTTATGTGTGAAGCAAATAAGGAAAAGGGCACCTGAGCTGCTTTTAAAGCGTGTAAATATGAGACGGAGAGGTGCACGTGACAATCTGTGCAAAGAAAATGACGTTAGATTTCAGTGTGACACGTTTCATCGGATGTGTATGTATGCAGATGCAGATGCAGATGCAAGGTGCAAAAAGTAGAGCCAATGACTCGGCATCTGCGTGAAATAACAAAAGAAGAAAGGAATTAGCCACTTGAGTGTAAGACGAAGGGGTCAGCAGGAAGCGAGGTTATTTCCGCCTCATGCTTTGGATCCCCCGCTGCCTTTAAGGTCACACCACTGGAAACGTGGAACCCAACTAGAGGCACGGTTTCAAGAAGTCATCAGAGCGTTGAAAAGTGTCACCTGTACACCTACAGCACACACACACATGTAACACACACACATGTAACACACAACAGGGTGGACTCTGCTTTCCCTCTGCTCCCACAGTGCCGAGCGGCAGGCGTCATCACAGCAGGGAGACAAAGAGTCAGTACTGTTACTTAGCCTGTTGTACATGAAAGACTGTGAAACTCCAGACCTTGGCCCTTTGTAGCGACTACTGACATTATGCTTTTTATATATAAAGATATACATAGCCTTTCTCTCTTTCTTTTCATCCTTTCCTCACTTCTTAACGCCACTTTTTTTCCTCCTTCTTCTTCGTCGCTCCCTGCCAAGACCTTCAGAGCAGACATATCTGCGGGGGGGAAACTAAACCAGGACTGAGATGAACCTGTTCTTTGATGGTGGAGTGCAGTCATGATGAGACGGTGACTAACGATTATTCAGCCCCACCTTGGAAAAGCGTGATTGGTTTCTCCTGTGTATTGTTCTTGCAGGAAACAGAAGTGATTGATTCTGTGTGCCAAAAAATGTAATTCAGTTTGCAATTTTGTACCAATTTGTGTCCTCTCCAACACTGCGCACATTTCACTCTTTATAACTTTTTCTGTTTGTGTGTGTGTGCGAGTCCAACTTCTGCATGCAGAAGTCAATCAAACAAAACAAACCGAGTGAATTAGATATAAATTGAGTTCGGAATCCGATAAAACTCTTTGCATCCAATCGAATCCCTTCGCAAATGTGGCTCTTTTTCTTCCTCCCTGTATCTATTTTTTTCAGCTGGTTGTTTTGTTTATATCAGAGTTGAGAGGCAGGTCAATATCTCCTCAGGATGTGCATAACCAGACCCATAAAACTTAATCCTGGAAGGTGGGAATGTGGACGTATGAACCCTCCTCGCTCCATCCTTAAAGCCCATTCAGCTCCATGAAAGCAGGCACTGGAACAATTGGAAAGCAGGCAGCACAGTGGAAACAGCTCGTACACAACGACAAAGAAACGCTCATCTCTAACCGCCAGAGGAAACCCTGGTAGAAAAGCAGGGGACTCGGCGATGCTAGAGGGGGCCACGGTTGACGAGGTCAAGGCCACAGATGAGCGGTTTCAGGAGGCATTCATGTCTGACATTTTTCATCAGACGAGTCACTCAGACAAAAAGAAAATAATGCCACAGCAGAGACAAAAGGACAGTCTGCGGGCTAGAACAGCCAGCTCAGTACCAGAGCCAGCAGGCGCTCACAAACACAGCGCTCATCATTTACTGAAAATATATTCAGAATGTTGAGTTTTTCTGCATTTTAAAAACACAATTTGATGATGAAATGTGCTTTTTATTGGTACTGGCTGAACAAACTGTAACAAATGCGGCACTCACTACATTCAGTGGCTAAAACTTGCCAGTTCCAAGGAAATAGGTAATTGTGCGTTAGCCCACTTTATTCTCTTTTCTATATTTCCACATTTTTCAGGAAGTAGACAGCTCAAATAAGTATAAGGGCCTGTGTCCACTGACATCATTATTCTTGCACTACAGACAAAAGCCTTCTTGTTGGTTTTTCGTAAGATGTCAATTGAAGTTCTGTAGCGCCAGATTCTGAAAGTTGACCTCAATTTGAACATTTGTCAGTACACCAGTGGAAATACACTTAGGGCCTGTGTCCACTGACTGCAATTCTTTATACAGTACAGGAAAAGACTTCTTGTTTCATTTACAGGATGTCAGTTTTAGATCTGCGCCTCCAGATTTTGAAGGTTGTCTTTTATGTTGACAATTTTCGAGAGGTAGAGTAGCTCAAACAAGCATAAGGGCCTGTGTCCACTGACGGCAATTTTTCTTACTACTTAAACAAAAGCCTTCTTGTTGTTAAAGCAAGTAGTCATTTTAAATTCTGTAGCTACAGACTTTGAAGGTTGTTCTTTCATTCAAAATTCCAAGGGAGCAGATAAGTTTAAATAATCATAAGGGTCTGTGTCACTAACAACAATTTTTCTTGCAGTACAGGAAAAAAAAGCCCTAATTTTTTTTTACAAGGTGTCATTAAAGATCTGTGGCTCTAGATTTTGAAAGTTGTCTTTTATTTTTTACAATTTTTGGGATGTAGAACAGCTCAAATAACCATAAGGGCCTGTGTCCACTGAAGGAAATTTTTTTCCTACTACTCAAACAAAAGCCTTCTCGTTGTTATAAAATCAAGAAGTCAGTTTAAATTCTGTAGCTACAGACTTGGAGAGTTGTCCTTTCATTCAAAAATTTTCAGGAAGTAGACCAGTTCAAATAATTATAAGGGCCTGTGTCCACTGATAGCACTTGTTTTCTTACGGTACAGACAAAAGCCTCCCTGTTGCAGTAAAAACAAGATCATAAGGGCCCGTGTCCACTGATTGCAGAACTCACTACTTTATACTCAAAGCTCTTCTCCACTCTATTTACTTTTTTATGGCGCTTCCATGACCTGTAAGTGAGTTTTGCCTTATTTCTGTTCACTATTGTAAGCTTTTGAATATTAAAAAAAATAACCCAGGGCTGAGACTTTGATTCCAATTTATCAATTACAGTCCAAACAAAAAGCCTCTTTGTTTTTTTTTACACATTTGACGCAGTTTGTCGTTGCTTTCTTATACTAAGAGTCCTGGGAACCTCAAAAGTTGACACCAAGGAAGGTTCTGTTTGAAATTTTGAGAGCTAAACACCTGGAAAAAAAAAAAAAAAAAAGGCCACTGCCACCAAAAATGTGATTAGAGGACACAGGCCCTGATATGGGATCGTGTCTCACCCTGTCAACATATTTTACTATAAAGAGGATTTTAAGTTGTTTTGTCAGAGCAGGGAAATTTTAATCGTAATTCTGAAATAAAATGGGTAGAGCCACTCATGTAAACAAAGAAAATGGGTAAATGTTACCTTAAAGTCAGCTACCTTTGGCACTATAAAGTGATTGAGCCACTCACCAATCTAGTGAAAGTTTAGTGATGGTAACAGTGTGAACGTGTGAACTGCAAATGCTCTTCCCTCCAATACTCAGAGGCTTTTCCTCAATATTTTCTTTCTACTGAATAAATGTTAAGTGATGAATTGAGGAGCAATCGGCCTCGCTCGAGGAATCAGACTCAGGTCAGAGGGTGCAACAGTTCACCAGAGTAATGATCAGCAACAGCGGCAGAAACCATTCGAGCATGAAGCCGGGAATGATGAGTTTTTCTGCTGAATATACATTGGCCTTTTGACTTCAAGTTTTCCCCCTATTATTCAATTTCTTGATCAGAATTTCACATCTTTTCAGCATGCGAGATCTCTCTCTCTCTCTCTTTCTTTCTCGCGGCTGCTTTTATTTAAATCATATTCACCCAGACTTAATGAGACAGAAGTGTAATGGTTTTAAAATGTGTATGGCAGTGGCATGACAATGTGTTTTAAAATCCAGGCACCGACCTCAACACTCCTCACAGATTTATTTTACATGCAGGAATCTGAGCAGTGATGAGATAATATCTTAAGCTGCTGCCTGCAGGTGGATGATGTGGAGGCGGTGAGAATGAGAGCATAGGCACAGCAGTGGAGGGATAGAGAGGGAGAGAGTGACCGGAAATCTCAGAGCTTATGTCGAAAACCAAATTGGAAAGGGTAGGACTGCAGGTTGATTTTGTGAATAAAACAGGTCGCAGGTGTGAAATGGGTTTGCTTAGATTTCCTGCCTGAACTGGGTCAGGGGTGTCATTCCCCTGAGTTACATTTACATTAGAATACCCTGGACCTAGTTTTCAAGGGTTCAGAAGGTTCCTACAGCTGGTTGTTTGGTTTAGTTTCAAAGCCCAAGACGAGAGAAAAAGATCACTCTACGAAGGGCCTGTGTCCACCAATAGAAATTTTTGATCTGGCAGCATCACTGTTCTACATACAACCAACAGGTGGTCACTATTAGCAGTGTTCTCCAGTGTAGGTGCACAAATTATTTGGCATCAGCTATTGTTTTTCTGATACTGTTTTTTTATACATCAAGGCACCTGTCAATGACAAATCCAAAATCAACCAATCAAAGGAAACTTAGAATGGAGCTTAAGATATTAACTTTTAGAGTTTTGTTTGCATCTATTGACAAACCAAGTCAAATATCAAATTATAGAGTTGCTGCTAATGCTTTAACTGGATTTTACAGTTAATACTACAGGAAAAATAAGTGTCACAGGAAGATTCTCTTCTCAGAAATTGTTGTTGACGATGCTGCTAGTGAAAAGATGTCTTTAGTGGAAACAGGCCCTTAAGTTTAAGAACGCCTCAGCTGTAGTCAACCAATCACAAATTTTCAAGAGTATTAATATCAATCATATAGTCCTCATACATGAGGAACTTTGGCCCCCTAACAGAGACATAGCTAGCTAGTTGGCGCTATGTGCTTTTTTGTTGATGGACACAGTCCCTAAAGTTTGATAAAGCCTAATTGTACTCAACAATTCAGAAATGTTTAGGAGCGCTAATACCAATTCAATTCAATTCTTTTTTGTTTTGTTTTTGCAGACGTAATTTTAGCCCAATAGCAGAAGCCTAGCAAGATAATTAACTGGCTAATTGGCGCTATGTGCTGTTTGCCAATGGACACAGAGCTTTAAGTATGAGAAAGCTATCGCTGAACTGAACAAAACACCAATGTTTAGGCGTATTAACATCGATCCCATGGTTCTTTTACCAAGCTAGCTAGTTTGAGCTTAGTGCCGTTCGCCAATGGACACAGGCCTTAAAATATTAGAAAGCAAATGTCACATTCATTCAAGATTATTAATACCAATTCCCTTGTCCTTTTACCAAAGAATATTTGGCCCCATTGCATGGCTCTAGCTAGCTACATTGAGCTACGTGCTAGTTTGCAAATGGACACCCTAAACTTTGAGATAGTCACACCTGTCACACTTATACAATATCAAATGTTAAAGAGTGCACCATCAATACCAATGTCCTTGCACATGAGGAACTTTGGGCCCATTGCATAGACCAAGCTAGCTGGTTGACACTGTATCCTGTTTTCCAATTTCTTGGCCGTTAACTTAATTCATAATCCAAGTGGTGGTTTTTGGAACATTTATAGGTTTTCTCTTATACAGCTGTTTTTAACAGTTGTGAGAAGCCTTAGTGAAAAACACAAACCTTTTAAGAAGGCGCCAAGTCTCTCTGGTGGCCAGACCAACAAAAACAAGTCGCCAGCACAGGAGCAACGACTTGTCATTAGCTTTTTCAGCTTCATACATTTCTCAAACCACAGCTACCACTGTGCTGTTTTCTTTCCAGCTTATATTGCAGTTGTTCCAAGCCTCACTCTCAAAGGTAAAACTCTGTGGATAAACCATATAGTCTTAGCACAAGGATGTAAATTACACACAATGTAAAATGTAATAGTTAATCTGACTGAAAACAAAAAGTTACCTTAACTTATTTTAGCTCACTCTGTTGAGTCTACTCACTTAAAGTTAGTAAAGACAACTTTCTTTTGTTGACTTAAGTTGAAAAAATTTAGGAAACCAATTGCCTCAAAATTTCCAAGTAAAGTTGACCATAAATTCTAAGTTGGTAAAGCTGAAAAGAACTAAGTTCTGACAACTCATCCCATGGTAGTAACCTATCAAATAAGTCAATAACCAAACCCTGTAACCGTGAGTGAGGAGGGCACACAGTGGACATGAGACTTTGCTGTACATGGGTGATTCACATACGAGCTGCCTATGCTCAGTGGCATTGACTAGCTGTTTCTGCTCCATGGTGTTGACTGGCTGTCCATGCTCCACCCCCTGCTAGCATTTTTCCATAATGTACAGTCATTCACCATAATTTAACACTTAATACATGATGAGCAGCTTTAGTGGGCAAATGAAAATGCCTGTTCAAATTAGAGGCTAATGCAAAACATCCACGGGAATTTTCATTGAGAGGTCTACAGAAGAAAATGACATTATTTATTGATGTCATTGACATCCAGTCTATGCTGTTGACAGCTGGACTAAGCCATGGAGCGTAGACAGTCAGTCTATACCAGGGGCAAAGACAGCCTGTGTCACCTATGTTAGGGGTTCCCAAACTTTTCCGCCTGTGACCCCCAAAATAGCAGCGTTAGGGACTGGTGACCCCCTGCTGTGGTACAACACTAATGGGACAATCCAAAAACAGACAAAAACCAACAAAACCCTCCCTGAGGATACTTAATTTAACTGATCGATAGAAAATTTACCGACTAATGTGCACTTTGCAGTTCACGGCATCAAACTTGAACAAAGAAATGTGAAAAACAGATAAAACATTTTCTGTTTGCATGATTTTATATCATCTTTCACCCCAACTTTTGCTTTTATTCTCACAATAATGGATAAAATGTTCATGAATTGTTCATAGTTTTCGATTTTGGGACACATTCCATGACCCCCTATCAGTGTCTCGCGACCCCCCAAAGGGTCCCGACCCCCACTTTGGGAACCACTGACCTATGTGATATATCCATGTACAGCAGAGTCTCATGTCCACTGCCTGCCCTCCTCACTCATGGTCAACCTGGGGAACGATTCTGCATGTATAAGTTACTATGATATAATTTATGAAAGTTCATTTTATCTAAGTCAACAGAAAGTACTTTTTTTTTTTTAAATTAAAGTCAACTCATTATCTTTTACAGTGCAGTGGCTAGTAGCCAAACGAAGCAAGTTTAACTCAACCAGCGTACAAAAAGCTTATTGAAGACTTGTGGTAGTGTCATAGCTAAGGTGTAGAAAAGCTGGTATAATTTTCACTGGTAGACAGAAAAAGTAGGTAACAGAGAGAGACAGTTGTAGAAAATGTGACAGGAATATGACAACAAGGATTGTGGTGGAGCATCTTCTTTCTTGGTTTAGCTGAAAGAACGACAGGGAGCAAAGACAGAAAAAGAGAGAGAGAGAGAGAGTAACCCCATTAGACAAAAACCCAGTTCTCTTGTTGAGTAGAGCAGCCTGAACTGTCAGGAGAAATCCACACAGAGGAATATCTTCAAGGAATATTCAATAAGAGACGGATATGGAGCTGAGCTGTGCTGGGACCAGCGGCCTGGGGGGGGGGGGGGGGGGGGGGGGGGGGGGGGGGGGGGGGGGGGGGGGGGGGGGGGGGGGGGGGGGGGGGGGGGGGGGGGGGGGGGGGGGGGGGATTGGAGTTCTTTAATCACAGAAGTGAAAAGTGGGGTGAGTGGGGGGGGTGGACGACGACTTCCAGTGCCACAGTGGGGACTGGGTCCACAGTGGCCTACGAAGACAGAAAAGGGACTTTGTGTCAACACTCAATAGCGAGGGAAGCTTTGAATTATTGATACTGCAAAGTGTTCGCGTAGCGTGGCACGAGCGCTAACAGCTCCGTTTGGAAAGGGAAGAAACTGTGAATCAGAGATGACTGTTGGCTCGCATACACACAAACACACATATACACACACACACACACAAACACCCCTCTGTCCAGTGATTCCTTGTTGTTATACGCTATTGTTACAGACTCGTATTGATCATTAATTCAGCTTCTCGGCAGATTCTCAAATCAATCATTGATTCCTCCTGACAGATCAGCCATTACTAACACACACTGGAACGTGTTATCTGCCAGCTCCTGTTAGGCTGAGGTTTCCTCTACACTCTGTGTCCAATTCACGCTAAGGATGTGAAGAATGGATTGTTTTTGATGTGAGTATAAATCAAGACAATGCAGCAGTTTGTATATATTCATTCCATGGTGGGGGAAAATGATGAAGGAAGTTGTTTTTTATTTAAGTCACAGATGAAATGCAGTACGCTCTGGTATGTTTTCACTCAAAGAAAGAGCTGTGTTGAAGGAAAATGTACAGTTAAACCGAGACTACACTTAAGGGCTCAAACACAAGTAACATTTCTACCAGATTTCCCGCCACTTTTTCTTTTCTTTTCTATCCTCTTCTGTTGCTACCTGCTGGACTTGATGGCTGTACAAACTTACAGCCTATTAAAGCAGCACCGACACATCTCTATATTATCAAAGGGTTCTCGTCAGCTATGTTTACGACTTTGTATAGCATCAGTCTTTATGCGCAATGTTTTCACCGATAAAGAGCTGTCTAAATATGCACACAGACAGACAGAGGAGATGCAGTATTTGTTGTCCAGTAATGCTCAACATCCAGTTTGCTCCTATGGTGTGCTTTCTATGTATGATTTCTATCATAAGCCTATATTGAGTATATAACTGTTAGAATAAACAGAGGGACATCAATGTGAAAAATGCAGGTTATTGACCTCTGCATTGATCCAGAGCTGAGGGATTTTCCGTTACCTATGAAGAATCAATAAGCTATTTGCGATATGACTACTATCCATTAGCGAGCATATCCTTTTATAGAATAACTCATTGATTAACTCATTTTGGTGTTAATCACGCATTACATACAAAATGATATCAAACCAATTTTTCTATTTTTGATGTGGAGACCATTTTGTGGTATTAATGCATATGTGTATATGAGACATATGGCCCCAGCACTGCATTTATGCGTGACTAGTAAAGCATATTTTCTATGGTAGAGCCCATCTCCTGCTATTGTTTGCACAGTAGCTTATTATAATATGCACCGTGATGCCCCCATTTGTCCTTTTACTGTTTACTGACTTTATAATTTGTGAAATTCAGTTATGACAAAGCTGTATTTTGGTACTATTCCAATATTGTTAGAAAAAAAAA
>RPOG01009326.1:0-11999 GCA_008086565.1 Thalassoma bifasciatum | reverse complement strand
AGGAGAAATTTCACCACTTGGAATAATTTGATGAAACAACACTTTTGATATGTTTGAACTCTGGATTCCTCTGGTGGAAAGGAGAGTGAATATTCAGGGTACGGGCGTCAGGATGTGACGTAATGACCCCAAACAGGTAGGACGTCCACGTTGTTGTGAGTGATTCTTTCACTAATTACGTTTTGTTGCTGAAGAAAACACGACAACTGTACAGCAAAGTTAGTGACTGAAATGTGAAGAATCTAAACTTAATGTTCAACAAAGTCTTCACTGTTTATACTTTGATGACGTCAGAGGAATGGCATATTTTATTTCCTTAGACTTCTGTCTACATCTACAAGACAGAAGTGACTCCTTCTCGATACAAGGAGATTTGATGCCAGGAGAGCCTGATTTATACAACAACTGCTTTTTGCTTGACTGGCTGATAGCATTAGCTGGAGCCGCATAAATCCCACCTAACAGGCTCGTTTATCGGCTCTCCGCGTTGTCAATCACTCGTACAGAAACCAATAGCTTTACCGTTCACATGAAGCCTGCTGTAGCTAAATAGATTGCTGAAAAATTGATTTTATTTGTCGCGCATGATCATTAACATTTACATGCACACCAGGTGCGGTACGAACCGTGACCAGATGCTATAATTTTGCAATTTTTTGCAAACCTTTTCACAGAGAGAGCAAAGTTGACTACAAAGATGACACTGAGCACTGATAGAGCTGGTTTTGTTTGTGCAAAGTCATCAGACTAGACTGTGACTAAATGAAGAGCATCTGCTGGTGTTGTTTTGAGACTAAAAACTCTCTAACTCCTTCAAAGTTTTACACCTAGAAAACTCAAATTTCACCCAGATGTAGATGAGAAGGTGTAGAAGTGATGTGGTGGATGTTTTATGTCTGACATGAAGCATCTTGAAGTTCAAAAATTGGTTATAAAAGAAATGAAGAGGGAAAAAAAACTGTGTTACAGCTGCATTTATCCTGATGTGGACTTTAGCCGCATATAAAAACATGACATTTTCAGAAACTAAAGACTTTAATCTTAAAAATGAGGTGTCACTGATGACTTCTGACCTTGTGATTCTGCAGTTATAAGCTTTAAAACATAAAATGGTAGATAGGACAGACTTAGGTGGGAACTACAGGGTTAATGTAAATGTCCTTTTCTTCAGTTTCCTCTGAGACACAAAACAAAACGCTTCATCCTCAGGAGAGCAGGAATAAAAACAGCAGCAATTAGCAGATGAGTGCATCTTGAAGAGAAGTTAATCCTCTCTCTCTGTCATCATCAGAGACCAAACAGGTGATGAAACACTCAGAAAAATCAATAATGTGTTTATTTCTCCCACAGGTATGAAGGATGTGAAGGAAACTCACCTTTTTGATTCTTTCCTGCGNCAAAAATTGAGTTTAAAGGAGGTTTGGAAATCCAGAATTGGACATCCTTAACTTTTGCCTTTACCTCATAAAGTTTATAAGTTTATTTCACACCAACAGGGGATCAAGAACTTTTCCCATTGATGTTAAATCACAAATATCGTACCAATACTTGAGAATTAACCAATCGGTAAAATGCTCAAGGTTCATCAGCTGATCAAAAGTTTAATAGCACAGCCTTTAAAAGAGAAAATCTGCATAAAAATGTGGATTGAAGCTGATTTTCTGTCAGGTTTTTTCACTGTCATGACCTCCTGATGGAAAAGGAGAAAAATCTTTCTCCGTTTGAACGTGGTTGGATTGTTGAGCTGCAGAATCAACACCTCTAACAACGTAACGCCATCACTGCTGAGGTTGGAGTTTCTTCAAAGATGCTGAGGATTATGGGACAAAAATGGGACGATCCTCGACCCAAATGAAGGTTGTTACCGGAGCCGACGGCGTCTGAGAGAGAAGAGCTTTTTTAGCTTTCTATGGATTTAGATATCTCTAGACTTAAATAAATAATTAGAATAAGTAGAAATTGCACGTTAGTTGATGTTAGTGTATTGTTTTGTTCTGCTTTATTGACTGAAGTAGTTCCACCTAACAATGCTTTGAGTTGTTTGGGACCTTGAGCTTGCCGTAGTTATGCTGAAGTCACTTCCTGTTTGGAAAACATTTACCTGTTAGTGTTTTCCCAATTTGAGGTTTCGCTGTTGTTATTGTGACATGTTTCTATGATGAAGGTTGAAATTCCGTGTTAAAAAACAAATTTATATTGATGTATGCTAACCACTAGCAGATCAATGCAATTCCCCATAAACGTTAGCATCAAGCTAGTGTTATGTTTTCTCTATGCTCTGTGCTTCATCAGGAAGTGTGTAACGTGTTGATTGTATTGAATCTGAATCTTTTGTGTGAGAGTAATGTCACTTCTTTTTGTGATAATTTTTACGGCTTCTTAAGTAAAACTTCAAGCGGAAAGTCCTGAATCTGAGTTTTCCTGGGAAACTGTTATTTATCTGCTAAGCTAAGCTAGCTGGGGCAGAATAGACGACGTGCTGTGACACCCTTCCCCCTCCCACATGTGCAAGTCTTTCAGTTTTGTTGTCATGGTTTATTATGTTGCTTATGTGTTTTTTTCCTAATCCCAAACTGTGCCCGGCTACAGGAGCCCAGTTTGGTATTTGCTTTTCCCCCCCCCCTCCATCCTTTTGTACTCTTTTTCCTAAATATCACTGTGTTTTTTTAAGTTTCTTGGACAACTGATGTATCGTTTTGCTGCTGTGCGATGAAATAAAGTATCTTGTAATCTTGTAAAGGTTAATGACATTGATGGATTGAAACATTTCTTACTTAATGTTTACCATAGCACCATGGGCCCTAGAGCAGTGATTCCCAACCTGTGGTCCGCGGCCCCCCCAGGTGGGCCACAGAGGTCTCCCAAGTGGGCCGCCAAATCATATTCTAAAACTATTCCAAAATAGTATGGTTTTAGTGAAGGGTAATTATAAAAAAGATACAGATATATGAAATAATGTTTCAATTGTTGAAACGAAGTTAAGTTTCAAAAGAAATTTAGATTGTTCAAATAGTCATACGTGTATAAATATATGATAAAAAGCCCTTCAAGAAAGCATATTAGAGCCCAGTATGTAACATAGTACTGAAATGTACAAAAAAAAAGGAAATAAAACTGAAAATGTAATAACTGGTTGATAATGTAACAGATACTGAGTCCAAAATGCAACATCTTTTGTCCACAATGTAACAAGGTGTTACATTGTGGACAAAAAGCTACCACATTTTGGGCTCAGCATCTGTTATGATATTGACCACTCATTACATTTTGTGTTTTATCGCATTTTTAAATCACATATTGGGTCATTGTTGCAAATGGGGCTCTTTTCAAGGCATTATATAGCCTCCGCACTTATTGGGTCAGAGCTGGGCCACAATAATTTCTGCGACTTAAAAGTGGGCCCCGAGGAAGGAAAGGTTGGGAACCACTGCCCTAGAGTGTTGTAATTTTAACTACTACCCTGATGTAAACAGTCACAGGTATCATGTTGTCGCATATTGTAGTGTTAGTCTGCAATTCGACATCTTTTACTCACAGATATTTTTCAGCCTCGATATTTAAATTTCGGCCAATCTTAAGCGTGTTTTCTTGTAACTGACATTCACATGTAATCCCTGGTTCTCCTCACAAACCAAATTCTGCTTATTTTTCCAACAACACGTTCCCATATTTGTATGCGAGTGATTACATACGAGGACATCTTGCTCTCTGCTATCAGAGCACCGATGATCTGCTCTAATGTAACAGGTGGAGCGTTTATCGGCTCAAAATGTCTGTGATTCCTGTTCATGTGGATAGAAAATGATCTTTTATGCGTTTCCTTTGCTGCTGTTGCTCCAATGATGTGAACTTCTGTTTGTCTGGGTGTGTTTCTACACACAGCAAAATGTCCCTGATTAAATCTGAGTTATCACCTCTCACATACTGATCAGCTGCTGTTTTTCTACGGCTCAGAGGCGCCGCAGCTTTAATGTAAATGTCCTTTTCTTCAGTTTCCTCTGAGACACAAAACAAAACGCTTCATCCTCAGGAGAGCAGGAATAAAAACAGCAGCAATTAGCAGATGAGTGCATCTTGAAGAGAAGTTAATCCTCTCTCTCTGTCATCATCAGAGACCAAACAGGTGATGAAACACTCAGAAAAATCAATAATGTGTTTATTTCTCCCACAGGTATGAAGGATGTGATGGAAACTCACCTTTTTGATTCTTTCCTGAGCTGAAATGACGCACGCGGCTCCGCGCAGCGTCACGCAACTTTTACATCCAGGATTTGACAAAAAAATATATATATGAAAAATAAGGAAGGGTAAGATCACTTCTGTCCGTGTGAGGAGTCAGATTATCTGTGGTGGAGGAACAGAGCTGCTCCTTCCTCTCCTCCTCCTCTGCGAGCTGCGCGTCGTGTTTTGGATGTCAGAGTAATGAAAGGAGGTTTATGGTTCACCTTGGCAGCCTAGCTCCTCCCTCCCTCTCTCTCTCTCTCTCTCTCTCTCTCTCTCTCTCTCTCTCTCTCGTTGCTGTTGCAGCACGCGGAACATTTCGTGACTCTTTGCATGTCTGTCTGTCTGAATGATGAGAATACTAATCAATCTGTCAGCGTGGGTTTTCCGAGGACGCAGACCTGCAAAAAAAAATACACAGGGACAGTTTCTTCTGTTTATTCACACCTGTAGTTCACAGCCTTGAGGACATGTATATAGTCAATAGAAAGGTAACCATCCTCACCTGTGATCTATTAGCTTTAATCAGTGTGTGTGTATAAAAGCTCAGTGAGTTTCTGAGCTCCTGACTGACACTTGCATCGATCATCCAGTGCTGCACTGACATTTCTGGATTCTGAGGAATTGAGGATGGGGAGACAAAACAAAAATTTCAGCTACAACTGCCAGGAAAATTGTTCAGGATGCAAAAAAACCTCACAGAAATACAGGACTCTCTGAAAGAATGTGGTCTGGCTGTTTCAAGATGCACAATAAGGAGGCACTTGAAGAAAAATGGGCTGAAGAAAGACATTTCTACACAAATGCCACAAAGTTTCCTGCTTACAATACGCCAAACAGCACAGAGACAAGCCTCAAAACTTCTGGAACAAAGTCATTTGGAGTGATGAGAGCAAAAGTGAACTTTTTGTCCACAACCATAAACATTGTTCCATTTGGAGAGGAGTCAACAAGGCCTATGATGAAAGGTCCACCATTCCTACTGTGAAACACGGAGGTGGATCACTGATGTTTTGGGGATGTGTGAGCTACAAAGGCTGAGGAAACTTGGTCCAAACTGATGAATGAAGGATGAATGCAGCATGTTATCAGAAAATACTGGAGGAAAATTTACACTCATCAGCCCAGAAGCTGCACATGAGACGTACTTGGACGTTCACACATGACAATGATCCAAAACACAAGGACAAGTCAAAGTTTTGAGAAGAAAAGTCAAAACAGGAAAAAATCCTAATTTTGAGATAGTCGATTTCTTAGAGAAGTAAAGTTTTTGAGATAATAAAGTGGAAAAATTCTCCATGAAATGTAGAAATTTGAGAGAAAAAGTCAAATTTTTGAGATAAAAGAAAAAACTTGAGATAAACAAATAAAAAATGGGTAAAAAGGAAAATTTTGATATAATTAAGTCAAAATTATAAGATATACATTTGAAATATGGGGGTTCATGATGTGGGATGAAAGTCAAAATTTGCAGATAACTCAAAGTTTAGGGAAAAAAGTCCAATATTTGAGATCAAGGACAAAAAATTGAGGGGAAAAAAAAACACAATTTAGAGATGAAGTCAAAATTTTGAGATAAAAAGTCATATTTTTTAAATTCTACAGTGAAAAATTTTGGATGAAAAGATTAAATTTGGGACCTGCCATTGGTTACAGTAGAATAAAGTGAAGGTTCTGGAGTGGCCATCTCAGTCTCGAGATCTCAAACCTGCAGTTCATGCAAGAAAAACCAAGAATTTACAGGAACTGGAGGCTTTTTGCCAAGAAGAATGGGTCATCATTTATACTCTCTGAAAAATGACCAAGAAATCATCAGCTGTACATGGGAATGAGAGTTAACAAAGATAAATTTGGTCCCAGAATGGCCACCGTACCCAGACTGGATGTTCTGATCTCGTCTGGAACCACACGACCTCTCCTCTGACTCCCCTTCAGGACAAATCATGTCTGGATTTTTAATTTCTCTGTGCAGATATAAAACCCCAGGACACAGAGTCCCGCTGGGTTTCGCTCCAGCCGCCTGATGGAGAACTGGTGAGTGAAATTAAAATCAGCGAGGAGCAGGAGCGAGTGGCGCTCGAGGAGAGAGGAAAGATGTGTGAGATTAAAGGAACACTAAGAGGTCTTTAAGACTCCAGGTTTTCAATCCTCCTGATGAAAAGAAAACACAAAAAGCTCCAAATACTTCTGTGGTGTTGGAAACACTTCTGTTTATGACACTTTCAGGTTCTGCTGCTGTTTCCTCTTTTACCTCAGAGCTGTTGTCACAATATTTAAGGTCTAACTTCAGTGTAAAGCAGTGATTAAAAAGTTCTGTTTGTGTTCCAGCTGGGATTAAAGAAACATGAGTCTGTCAGCTCTAAATTACAGAGAGAAAGAGACGGTGGCTCGGTGAGTTTACTCGCTCCTCCTGCTGCTGATTTGACTTTCAAAAACCAAAGCTGGGTCATTAGACTGAATTCAAATCAAGGTGAGTCCACGACTCCAGGAGCAGAGAGAAAATGAGAGAAAATGAGCTGAGAGTCCAGGAGTGTTTCTGCAGGACGACGTCTTTCAGGGGAAGTTTGAGCGTTAACCTTTGATTTATAAACAAAAATTTCCATGTTAAAATGTTGGATTTAATTATTATTATTAGTCACATTGCAGCTTTGCTGATTTGAATTCAAATTAAAGAGCCGTGTGACGTCATAGTGGAGAGAGATGAAGTGAATAAAGGACACGAATGATCCATTTACATTCTGTGCTACGCATTCCGTCCTAACGATTCCGTACTAACGATTCTGTACTAACGATTACTTCCTCAAGATTCCGTACAAACAATTCCGTACTAACAATTCCGTACTAACGATGTCGTACTAACGATTCTGCACTAACGATTCTGTCCTAAATTACGTACTAACGCTTCTGTCTAACGATTCCGTACTAACAATATCATACTTACGATTCAGTCCTAACAATTCTGTACTAATGAATCCGTTCTAACAATTCTGTACTAACAATTCAGTCCTAACGCTTCTGTACTAATGATTCCGTCCTAACAATTCCGTACTAACGATTCCGTACTAACAATTCCGTACTAACGATTCCGTCCTAACAATTCCATACTAATGATTCCGTACTAACGATATCATACTTAGGATTCCGTCCTTACAATTCTGTATTAATGATTCAGTACTAATAATTCCATACTAACAATTCTGTACTAACAATTCCGTACTAATGATATCATACTTACGATACTGTCCTAACAATTCTGTACTATCGATTCCGTCCTAACAATTCCGTACTAACGATTCCGTACTAACAATTCCATACTAACAATTCTGTACTAACGATTCAGTCCAAACAATTCTTTACTAACGATCCCGTCCTAACAATTCCGTACGAATGATTCCGTACTAACGATTGCACTAAGGATTCTGCACTAACTATTCCATCCTAACGATTCCGGACTTAAATATTCATTCATTCTTGCGCTCACGCATTCCATTCTAACGATATCATACCAACGATTCTGTACTCATTATTCCGTACTTACGCTTACATACTAACAATATCATAGTAACAATATCATACTAACAATGTCATACTTAAGATTCTGTACTAACTGTAATTCATTCTGACAGCAGGGCTTTCAGCGCACATGATTTGCTGGTTTATAAGCGCTGACTGTTTGTTTACTTAACTGTTTCTACTTCTGTTTGCCACTCAGGCTCTTCTAATTGCCCCTTTGGGGATAAATAAAGTTTTTTTCTGATTCTGATTCTGAACTATTCCGTCCTAACGATTCTGGACTAACAATTCCCAGACTTATGTATTCATTCATTCTGCACCAACACATTCCACACAGAGATTCCTTATTCACTTTCGTTATCCACACATACACAAACCACACTTACGCCTTCCATTGATACATATTCTGCACTCACTTTCCACACTTACACATTCCTCACTTTTTGCTGTTGTGTTTTGTGCTTTTACCTTTTTCTCTGTGAAGCACTTTGTGATTTTGTTTGTTGATTTGAGAACTGATTTTAGAGCATAAAGATCAAATATCAGAGGTATCAATATTTCAGTATCAATCCGCACAACAGTTAATAAACAGGGCTGATGTCACTCGGTTCAGCTCGGCTCAAATGGAGCATTGTAAATCACAGGGAATTTAAAGTCAGAATCTAAAAAAAGAAAAAAATTAACCAGGTGAGTGTTAATCATTTTTAGAGACCTTGATCTCATGCTTCATAAATCTGTGTTTGTCTTTTAATAAATGATGAGTAAATGAAACTGTTTCTTCTGTCATTTGGCTCAGAAATGAAGAAACTGCCTCATTTCCCATCAACATTTTTCTTTCGTACAGAAATAGACAGAAACAGGATGATCAACACGAACTGTGAGTCACAGGTCACAAACACTCCACTCGTGTGAAACCAGCATAAATCAGACTGTTACCTGTAATCTGAGCTGCTCCTGTGATCACACCTGCAGCGAGGACGATGATTGTACATTATTGTATAGAAACTGATGACGTCTTCATCCTGTAATCATAGAAAAGTGGAATCACTGCCGTCATTTGAAGCCAGGATCTAAATCAGAGTTTTCATTTTATTTTGAGGATCTGTTCAGAATTATTACTGACTTCAAGATAAATCTGAGTTTTAGTTATGATCCGACTCTCAAACTTTACTCTTCTTCCCCCAAAAAGATCAGCCTCTTTTTTCTCACACTCTCAGAAACACAAACCAGAAAGGTCCTGAACTTTAGTCCCAGAGGAATTTCTAAAAATAGAGCTGGAGGCCCCCGGCCTTTTCCGGAGAATAAAGAACAGAGAAGTTTGGGAAAAACCCTCGACTCAGTTTTAAGAAAACATAAATATCTATGAAAACTCATCGGTCACACTCGTGGTTGTTTAGACGACGAAACAAGAGCCACATGAAGCAGATAAACACTGTTTTTGTCTTTTAGAGCCTCATGTAAAACTCAAAGTAACTTTTGAACCCTGTTTCTTCGGTCAAAATTGTTATTAAAGACAGTTTGATCATTTACAGCAGCATTATTTACAGTAATCTCTTCATGGGTGAAAGTTTACTGTGTTTAGAGCTTTACTGGAAATATTCTGAGATTATTTTCAGTGAATTTTTGCTTTCTCTGATGAAAACTACGCTCAAGTAAAAGACGTGTAAAGTCCATGACCCCTTATGTTCCACCCAATTCTGGTCTTTTTTTTAAAAATTATTTTATTACCATATTATGTTTTTAAAGCTTATGACTGTTGAACCATCAGGTCAAAATTCATCAGTGACACCTCATTTGAAAGATTCAAGTCTCTAGTTTCAGAAAATGTTATGTTTTATATTTTTTTAATAAAGTCCACATCAGGATAAAAGCAGCTGAAACACTTATTTTCTTCTCATATTTTATAACCAATTTTTGAGCATCATTAACATCAAGATGCTTCATGTCAGACATAAGAAATCTGACACATCACTTCTACACCTTCTCATCCACATCTGGGTGAAATTTGAACTTTGTGCAAACAAAACCAGCTTCATCAGTGCTCAGTGTCCTCTTTTTAGTCAACTTTGCAATCTCTGTGGAAAGGTTCGACAAAAATGGTTCCCAGTCACAGATCGTACCACTTAATGGAAACGCATGGCAATAAATATGTCTCACCAATGATCTAAATGGCTACAGCTGGATTCATATGAAGTGTAAGGTGATTGGTTACTGTAGGAGTGAGTGACAGGCCTGTTAGCCAATAAACGACCCTCTAATAGAGCTATTACACAAGACCAGTCAAGCAGTGAGCACTTGTTGTCTATCACAAGCTGTCCTGGCATGAAAACTCAACAGTTACCAATGGGGTCACACTTTTATCATGAGGAAATGTTTTAAGACTGTGAAGCTTCTGCTGTTTATGAGAATGGGAAGACAAACATACAACAGACTTTACAGTGCTGTCTCTTAATCAAGTCATTTAACTCATAAAATTCTGAAATGTCCCTTTAATGTGTGAAGAATTCAGGCTGATAATTGTCTGATAAACTCAACAGAATCTCTTTGTAGTTTTGCTGCTCTGCACATGGATAAAATGGTATTCTCACATGTTTTGTTGATGCCTTTTAGAGACTGTTTCAGTTTCCGTGCGGTCACTTCCTCCTCTTCAAGTATCAGCTGGAGAAGTTTGCGATGACAAAAGGCGGCGGGTGATAAAACAATACCGCTATGAGCCGGAGACGAGTGTATCACTATGACAACAGCTCAGTGTGACGGAGCGAGGGGACTCACAAAAGATATTACACAAAGAGAAGCGAGAACTCTGCTGTTCTCCTGCAGAGAAGAGTGTGAATAGCTGCGAATGAAAAGCTCCTCTGCATTGTTATTAACCTTTAATACTCTGAAAACGAAGCTCCGCCCCTTTCTCCAGGACGATGGCGCTGATGAGTCACACTGAAGGATGATGCACAGGAGATCTCCACTCCACTGCAAACACTTTTTACACCTCTATTACAGTCACATGACTCTTTTTTCTCAGGTTAATACAGATAATGGTCTGTTCCATAGCAGAGCAATAACCTGAAAACAGTAAATCTTAACGTTGTGACCACCTGACCTCTCTGGACCAATCAGAGCCAGAGCTGCCATGATGATAAAAGGAAATCTTTCTCCTCACACGACTGTTGTTACGCTGTGACAAGAGATGAGTCGTGATTTTCAAAAATTTGAATATTCATCCATTCATAGAGTTCATTTTCTTCACCTTATAAAAAAACAAATGTACATAAATTTTACTGATTCAAACTACAGGATCCTCCACATCCTCAGAGGGCCTGTTAGTCAGAAAATATGTTTAGATTTAGTTGGAATTCTTGAATTAATACTGGTTTTCTGACTAACAGGCCATACAACACCAGGTCCTCTGATAATCTTACTGTCAGGCAATCTGATTCTCAGACTGACTGGCCCACTGACTAACTGGCCTCCTGAAAACATGCAGTCTGATTCTCTGATTAAAGAGCCGTGTCACTCATGGGCCCTCTGACTAACTCGTCCTTTGACAATAATACCACTGATTCTCAGACTAACATGTCCTCTAACTAACAGGCCATCTCATTTACAGGCCTTCCTATTAACAGGCCTCCTGACTAACAAGCCCACTGGTTAGCAGGCATATTGACTAACAAGACATCCGATTCTCTGATTAAAGAGCTGTGTGACTTATGGGCCCTCTGACTAACTGATCCTTTGGCAATAACACAACTGATCCTGGGACTAACAGGCCTCTTGACTAACAGGTCTTCTGACCAACAGACTGTCTGACTAACAGGTCGTCCGATTCTCTGGTTAAAGAGCTGTGTGACTTATGGGCCCTCTGACTAACTGATCCTTTGGCGATAACACCACTGATCCTGGGACTAACAGGCCATCTCACTTACAGGCCTTCCAACTAACAACCTGACTAACAGGCCTCCTGACAAACAGACTGTCTGACTAACAGGTAATCCAATTATCTGATTAAAGAGCTTTGTGACTTATGGGCCCTCAGACTAGCTTGTACTTTGACAACAATGCCACTGATTCTCAGACTAACAAGTCCTCTGACTACCAGGCCTTCTATCCAACAGGCCATCTCACTCCCAGGCCTTCCACTGAACAGGCCTTCTGACCAACAGACTGTCTGACTAATAGGTCATCATATTCTCTGCTATGATTCCATTTGACTTACAGGCCTCCTGGCTAACAGGCCTCCTGGCTAACAGGCCTCCTGACTAACAGGCCTC
>RPOG01009324.1:1381-12002 GCA_008086565.1 Thalassoma bifasciatum | reverse complement strand
AGACCTCTAGACCAGAGTTAAATTTTTCATTTTAAAGGTGTGTTTTGTGACTTTTGAGAAGACTTTTGGCATGTGAGATGAAGTGAGCCAACATGAAGGTAGTCACAAAAAGGGAAAGGGACGAACAAAGAAAAAAACATCCGAACAGTTTCCCTAGTAGACGAAAGACATGACATGTGGGTGAGACTATCGAGTCAACCATCTCACCTCCTGACTTCTGTGACTTCTATCGTGTGATCCCAAGGTCGCTGGTTCAACTCCCGCTTGAAGCATGTGCTTTTTCTAGCAGTTCTGTACTGTGACTCAGCCAAGATCAAAGAGATCCGATGGCCCTATCTATGTAATGTTTATTTGTTGGTCTACCTAGAGGAAAAAGACCTCTAGACCAGAGTTAAATTTTTCATTTTGAAGGTGTGTTTTGTGACTTTTGAGAAGACTTTTGGCATGTGAGATGAAGTGAGCCAACATGAAGGTACAGTGTTTTTCCCTTTCCCTGCTTGTTTCTTTTTTTGTAGGCTTGACAAAGGGATCATCTGCTTTCTGTACTGTAGTGGGTGAGACTATCGAGTCAACCATCTCACCTCCTGACTTCTGTAACTTCTATCGTCACTAGGGTTCCAGCGACCAAGTTGAGGGCGAGCTTCGTACACGAAAAAGATCGTCAAGACATGACATGGAGTCGGTTCTAGTTTCTCTAGGTTACCGGGATAGATACATTACTTTATTTGTTGGTCTACCTAGAGGAAAAAAGACCTCTAGACCAGAGTTAAATTTTTCATTTTGAAGGTGTGTTTTGTGACTTTTGAGAAGACTTTTGGCATGTGAGATGAAGTGAGCCAACATGAAGGTACAGTGTTTTTCCCTTTCCCTGCTTGTTTCTTTTTTTGTAGGCTTGTCAAAGGGATCATCTGCTTTCTGTACTGTACACCCACTCTGATAGCTCAGTTGGTAGAGTGGAGGACTGAAGACACTGAAGATAGCAGTGATCCCAAGGTCGCTGGTTCAACTCCCGCTTGAGACATGTGCTTTTTCTAGCAGTTCTGTACCGTACCTCAGCCAAGATCAAAGAGATCCAATGGCCCTATCTATGTAATGTTTTTTTGTTGGTCTACCAAGAGGAAAATAGACCTCTAGACCAGAATTAAATTTTTCATTTTGAAGGTGTGTTTTGTGACTTTTGAGAAGACTTTTGGCATGTGAGATGAAGTGAGCCAACATGAAGGTACAGTGTTTTTCCCTTTCCCTGCTTGTTTCTTTTTTTGTAGGCTTGTCAAAGGGATCATCTGCTTTCTGTACTGTACACCCACTCTGATANGTACCTCAGCCAAGATCAAAGAGATCCAATGGCCCTATCTATGTAATGTTTATTTGTTGGTCTACCTAGAGGAAAAAGACCTCTAGACCAGAGTTAAATTTTTCATTTTGAAGGTGTGTTTTGTGACTTTTGAGAAGACTTTTGGCATGTGAGATGAAGTGAGCCAACATCTTCCATGTCACAAAAAGGGAAAGGGACGAACAAAGAAAAAAACATCCGAGAAGTTTCCCTAGTAGACGAAAGACATGACATGTGGGTGAGACTATCGAGTCAACCATCTCACCTCCTGACTTCTGTGACTTCTATCGTCACTAGGGTTCCAGCGACCAAGTTGAGGGCGACGAAGCATTTGCTTTTTCTAGCAGTTCTGTACCGTACCTCAGCTTAGATCAAAGAGATTCAATGGCCCTATCTATGTAATCTTTATTTGTTGGTCTACCTAGAGGAAAAAATTCCTCTCGACCAGAGTTAAATTTTTCATTTTGAAGGTGTGTTTTGTGACTTTTGAGAAGACTTTTGGCATGTGAGATGAAGTGAGCCAACATGAAGGTACAGTGTTTTTCCCTTTCCCTGCTTGTTTCTTTTTTTGTAGGCTTGACAAAGGGATCATCTGCTTTCTGTACTGTACACCCACTCTGATAGCTCAGTTGGTAGAGTGGAGGACTGAAGACACTGAAGATAGCAGTGATCCCAAGGTCGCTGGTTCAACTCCCGCTCGAAGCATGTGCTTTTTCTAGCAGTTCTGTACCGTACCTCAGCTTAGATCAAAGAGATCCAATGGCCCTATCTATGTAATGTTTATTTGTTGGTCTACCTAGATGAAAAAGACCTCTAGACCAGAGTTAAATTTTTCATTTTGAAGGTGTGTTTTGTGACTTTTGAGAAGACTTTTGGCATGTGAGATGAAGTGAGCCAACATGAAGGTACAGTGTTTTTCCCTTTCCCTGCTTGTTTCTTTTTTTGTAGGCTTGACAAAGGGATCATCTGCTTTCTGTACTGTACATCCACTCTGATAGCTCAGTTGGTAGAGTGGAGGACAGAAGACATTGAAGATAGCAGTGATCCCAAGGTCGCTGGTTCAACTCCCGCTCAAAGCATGTGCTTTTTCTAGCAGTTCTGTACCGTACCTCAGCTTAGATCAAAGAGATCCAATGGCCCTATCTATGTAATGTTTATTTGTTGGTCTACCTAGAGGAAAAAGACCTCTAGACCAGATTTAAATTTTTCATTTTGAAGGTGTGTTTTGTGACTTTTGAGAAGACTTTTGGCATGTGAGATGAAGTGAGCCAACATGAAGGTACAGTGTTTTTCCCTTTCCCTGCTTGTTTCTTTTTTTGTAGGCTCTAGTTTCCCTAGTAGACGAAAGACATGACATGTGGGTGAGACTATCGAGTCAACCATCTCACCTCCTGACTAGACACTGAAGATAGCAGTGATCCCAAGGTCGCTGGTTCAACTCCCGCACGAAGCATTTGCTTTTTCTAGCAGTTCTGTACCGTACCTCAGCTTAGATCAAAGAGATTCAATGGCCCTATCTATGTAATGTTTATTTGTTGGTCTACCTAGAGGAAAAAGACCTCTCGACCAGAGTTAAATTTTTCATTTTGAAGGTGTGTTTTGTGACTTTTGAGAAGACTTTTGGCATGTGAGATGAAGTGAGCCAAGTACTTCCATGTCACAAAAAGGGAAAGGGACGAACAAAGAAAAAAACATCCGAACAGTTTCCCTAGTAGACGAAAGACATGACATGTGGGTGAGACTATCGAGTCAACCATCTCACCAGGACTGAAGACACTGAAGATAGCAGTGATCCCAAGGTCGCTGGTTCAACTCCCGCTTGAAGCATGTGCTTTTTCTAGCAGTCTGTACTGTACCTCAGCTTAGATCAAAGAGATCCAATGGCCCTATCTATGTAATGTTTTTTTGTTGGTCTACCTAGAGGAAAAAGACCTCTAGACCAGAGTTAAATTTTTCATTTTGAAGGTGTGTTTTGTGACTTTTGAGAAGACTTTTGGCATGTGAGATGAAGTGAGCCAACATGAAGGTACAGTGTTTTTCCCTTTCCCTGCTTGTTTCTTTTTTTGTAGGCTTGTCAAAGGGATCATCTGCTTTCTGTACTGTACACCCACTCTGATAGCTCAGTTGGTAGAGTGGAGGACTGAAGACACTGAAGATAGCAGTGATCCCAAGGTCGCTGGTTCAACTCCCGCTCGAAGCATGTGCTTTTTCTAGCAGTTCTGTACTGTACCTCAGCCAAGATCAAAGAGATCCAATGGCCCTATCTATGTAATGTTTATTTGTTGGTCTACCTAGAGGAAAAAGACCTCTAGACCAGAGTTAAATTTTTCATTTTGAAGGTGTGTTTTGTGACTTTTGAGAAGACTTTTGGCATGTGAGATGAAGTGAGCCAACATGAAGGTACAGTGTTTTTCCCTTTCCCTGCTTGTTTCTTTTTTTGTAGGCTTGTCAAAGGGATCATCTGCTTTCTGTACTGTACACCCACTCTGATAGCTCAGTTGGTAGAGTGGAGGACTGAAGACATTGAAGATAGCAGTGATCCCAAGGTCGCTGGTTCAACTCCCGCTCGAAGCATGTGCTTTTTCTAGCAGTTCTGTACTGTACCTCAGCCAAGATCAAAGAGATCCAATGGCCCTATCTATGTAATGTTTATTTGTTGGTCTACCTAGAGGAAAAAGACCTCTAGACCAGAGTTAAATTTTTCATTTTGAAGGTGTGTTTTGTGACTTTTGAGAAGACTTTTGGCATGTGAGATGAAGTGAGCCAACATGAAGGTACAGTGTTTTTCCCTTTCCCTGCTTGTTTCTTTTTTTGTAGGCTTGTCAAAGGGATCATTTGCTTTCTGTACTGTACACCCACTCTGATAGCTCAGTTGGTAGAGTGGAGGACTGAAGACACTGAAGATAGCAGTGATCCCAAGGTCGCTGGTTCAACTCTCGCTTGAAGCATGTGCTTTTTCTAGCAGTTCTGTACTGTACCTCAGCCAAGATCAAAGAGATCCACTGGCCCTATCTATGTAATGTTTATTTGTTGGTCTACTTGGGAGAAAAAAAGTCCTCTAGACCAGAGTCAAATTTTTCATTTTGAAGGTGTGTTTTGTGACTTTTGAGAAGACTTTTGGCATGTGAGATGAAGTGAGCCAACATGAAGGTACAGTGTTTTTCCCTTTCCCTGCTTGTTTCTTTTTTTGTAGGCTTGTCAAAGGGATCATCTGCTTTCTGTACTGTACACCCACTCTGATAGCTCAGTTGGTAGTGTGGCGGACTGAAGACATTGATGAAAGCAGTGATCCCAAGGTCGCTGGTTCAACTCCCGCTCGAAGCATGTTCTTTTTCTAGCAGTTCTGTACTGTACCTCAGCTTAGATCAAAGAGATCCAATGGCCCTATCTATGTAATGTTTATTTTTTGGTCTACCTAGAGGAAAAAGACCTCTAGACCAGAGTTAAATCTTTCATTTTGAAGGTGTGTTTTGTGACTTTTGAGAAGACTTTTGGCATGTGAGATGAAGTGAGCCAACATGAAGGTACAGTGTTTTTCCCTTTCCCTGCTTGTTTCTTTTTTTGTAGGCTCTTCAAAGGGATCATCTGCTTTCTGTACTGTACATCCACTCCGATAGCTCAGTTGGTAGAGTAGAGGATTGAAGACATTGAAGATAGCAGTGATCCCAAGGTCGCTGGTTCAACTCCCGCTCGAAGCATGTGCTTTTTCTAGCAGTTCTGTACTGTACCTCAGCCAAGATCAAAGAGATCCAATGGCCCTATCTATGTAATGTTTATTTGTTGGTCTACCTAGAGGAAAAAGACCTCTAGACCAGAGTTAAATTTTTCATTTTGAAGGTGTGTTTTTTGACTTTTGAGTAGTCTTTTGGCATNCAGTGTTTTTCCCTTTCCCTGCTTGTTTCTTTTTTTGTAGGCTTGTCAAAGGGATCATCTGCTTTCTGTACTGTACACCCACTCTGATAGCTCAGTTGGTAGAGTGGAGGACTGAAGACATTGAAGATAGCAGTGATCCCAAGGTCGCTGGTTCAACTCCCGCTCGAAGCATGTGCTTTTTCTAGCAGTTCTGTACTGTACCTCAGCCAAGATCAAAGAGATCCAATGGCCCTATCTATGTAATGTTTATTTGTTGGTCTACCTAGAGGAAAAAGACCTCTAGACCAGAGTTAAATTTTTCATTTTGAAGGTGTGTTTTGTGACTTTTGAGAAGACTTTTGGCATGTGAGATGAAGAGAGCCAACATGAAGGTACAGTGTTTTTCCCTTTCCCTGCTTGTTTCTTTTTTTGTAGGCTTGTCAAAGGGATCATCTGCTTTCTGTACTGTACACCCACTCTGATAGCTCAGTTGGTAGAGTGGAGGACTGAAGACATTGATGAAAGCAGTGATCCCAAGGTCGCTGGTTCAACTCCCGCTCGAAGCATGTGCTTTTTCTAGCAGTTCTGTACCGTACCTCAGCCAAGATCAAAGAGATCCAATGGCCCTATCTATGTAATGTTTATTTGTTGGTCTACCTAGAGGAAAAAGACCTCTAGACCAGAGTTAAATTTTTCATTTTGAAGGTGTGTTTTGTGACTTTTGAGAAGACTTTTGGCATGTGAGATGAAGTGAGCCAACATGAAGGTACAGTGTTTTTCCCTTTCCCTGCTTGTTTCTTTTTTTGTAGGCTTGTCAAAGGGATCATCTGCTTTCTGTACTGTACACCCACTCTGATAGCTCAGTTGGTAGAGTGGAGGACAGAAGACACTGAAGATAGCAGTGATCCCAAGGTCGCTGGTTCAACTCCCGCTCGAAGCATGTGCTTTTTCTAGCAGTTCTGTACTGTACCTCAGCTTAGATCAAAGAGATCCAATGGCCCTATCTATGTAATGTTTATTTGTTTGTCTACCTAGAGAAAAAAAGTCCTCTAGACCAGAGTTAAATTTTTCATTTTGAAGGTGTGTTTTGTGACTTTTGAGAAGACTTTTGGCATGTGGGATGAAGTGAGCCAACATGAAGGTACAGTGTTTTTCCCTTTCCCTGCTTGTTTCTTTTTTTGTAGGCTTGTCAAAGGGATCATCTGCTTTCTGTACTGTACATCCACTCTGATAGCTCAGTTGGTAGAGTGGCGGACTGAAGACATTGAAGATAGCAGTGATACCAAGGTCCCTGGTTCAACTCCCGCTTGAAGCATGTGCTTTTTCTAGCAGTTCTGTACTGTACCTCAGCCAAGATCAAAGAGATCCAATGGCCCTATCTATGTAATGTTTATTTGTTGGTCTACCTAGAGAAAAAAAGTCCTCTAGACCAGAGTTAAATTTTTCATTTTGAAGGTGTGTTTTGTGACTTTTGAGAAGACTTTTGGCATGTGGGATGAAGTGAGCCAACATGAAGGTACAGTGTTTTTCCCTTTCCCTGCTTGTTTCTTTTTTTGTAGGCTTGTCAAAGGGATCATCTGCTTTCTGTACTGTACATCCACTCTGATAGCTCAGTTGGTAGAGTGGCGGACTGAAGACATTGAAGATAGCAGTGATACCAAGGTCCCTGGTTCAACTCCCGCTTGAAGCATGTGCTTTTTCTAGCAGTTCTGTACTGTACCTCAGCCAAGATCAAAGAGATCCAATGGCCCTATCTATGTAATGTTTATTTGTTGGTCTACCTAGAGAAAAAAAGTCCTCTAGACCAGAGTTAAATTTTTCATTTTGCAGGTGTGTTTTGTGACTTTTGAGAAGACTTTTGGCATGTGGGATGAAGTGAGCCAACATGAAGGTACAGTGTTTTTCCCTTTCCCTGCTTGTTTCTTTTTTTGTAGGATTGTCAAAGGGATCATCTGCTTTCTGTACTGTACACCCACTCTGATAGCTCAGTTGGTAGAGTGGAGGACTGAAGACATTGAAGATAGCAGTGATCCCAAGGTCGCTGGTTCATCTCCCGCTCGAAGCATGTGCTTTTTCTAGCAGTTCTGTACCGTACCTAAGCCAAGATCAAAGAGATCCAATGGCCCTATCTATGTAATGTTTATTTGTTGGTCTACCTAGAGGAAAAAGACCTCTAGACCAGAGTTAAATTTTTCATTTTGAAGGTGTGTTTTGTGACTTTTGAGAAGACTTTTGGCATGTGGGATGAAGTGAGCCAACATGAAGGTACAGTGTTTTTCCCTTTCCCTGCTTGTTTCTTTTTTTGTAGGCTTGTCAAAGGGATCATTTGCTTTCTGTACTGTACACCCACTCTGATAGCTCAGTTGATAGAGTGGAGGACTGAAGACATTGAAGATAGCAGTGATCCCAAGGTCGCTGGTTCAACTCCCGCTCGAAGCATGTGCTTTTTCTAGCAGTTCTGTACTGTACCTCAGCCAAGATAAAAGAGATCCAATGGCCCTATCTATGTAATGTTTATTTGTTGGTCTACCTAGAGGAAAAAGACCTCTAGACCAGAGTTAAATTTTTCATTTTGAAGGTGTGTTTTGTGACTTTTGAGAAGACTTTTGGCATGTGAGATGAAGTGAGCCAACATGAAGGTACAGTGTTTTTCCCTTTCCCTGCTTGTTTCTTTTTTTGTAGGCTTGTCAAAGGGATCATCTGCTTTCTGTACTGTACACCCACTCTGATAGCTCAGTTGGTAGAGTGGAGGACTGAAGACANAAAGAGATCCAATGGCCCTATCTATGTAATGTTTATTTGTTGGTCTACCTAGAGGAAAAAGACCTCTAGACCAGAGTTAAATTTTTCATTTTGAAGGTGTGTTTTGTGACTTTTGAGAAGACTTTTGGCATGTGAGATGAAGTGAGCCAACATGAAGGTACAGTGTTTTTCCCTTTCCCTGCTTGTTTCTTTTTTTGTAGGCTTGACAAAGCGATCATCTGCTTTCTGTACTGTACATCCACTCTGATAGCTCAGTTGGTAGAGTGGAGGACTGAAGACATTGAAGATAGCAGTGATCCCAAGGTCCCTGGTTCAACTCCCGCTCGAAGCATGTGCTTTTTCTAGCAGTTCTGTACTGTACCTCAGCCAAGATCAAAGAGATCCAATGGCCCTATCTATGTAATGTTTATTTGTTGGTCTACCCAGAGGAAAAAGACCTCTAGACCAGATTTAAATTTTTCATTAACTTCCACACAAAACACTGAAAACTCTTCTGAAAACCGTACTGGGATGAAGTGAGCCAATATGAAGGTACAGTGTTTTTCCCTTTCCCTGCTTGTTTCTTTTTTTGTAGGCTTGTCAAAGGGATCATCTGCTTTCTGTACTATACACCCACTCTGATAGCTCAGTTGGTAGAGTGGAGGACTGAAGACATTGAAGATAGCAGTGATCCCAAGGTCCCTGGTTCAACTCCCGCTCGAAGCATGTGCTTTTTCTAGCAGTTCTGTACCGTACCTCAGCTTAGATCAAAGAGATCCAATGGCCCTATCTATGTAATGTTTATTTGTTGGTCTACCTAAAGGAAAAAGACCTCTAGACCAGAGTAAAATTTTTCATTTTGAAGGTGTGTTTTGTGTGAAAACTCTTCTGAAAACCGTACACTCTACTTCACTCGGTTGTACTTCCATGTCACAAAAAGGGAAAGGGACGAACAAAGAAAAAAACATCCGAACAGTTTCCCTAGTAGACGAAAGACATGACATGTGGGTGAGACTATCGAGTCAACCATCTCACCTCCTGACTTCACACTGAAGATAGCAGTGATCCCAAGGTAGATGGTTCAACTCCCGCTTGAAGCATGTGCTTTTTCTAGCAGTTCTGTACCGTACCTCAGCTTAGATCAAAGAGTTCCAATGGCCCTATCTATGTAATGAAATAAACAACCAGATGGATCTCCTTTTTCTGGAGATCTGGTCTCAATTTAAAAAGTAAAACTTCCACACAAAACACTGAAAACTCTTCTGAAAACCGTACACTCTACTTCACTCGGTTGTACTTCCATGTCACAAAAAGGGAAAGGGACGAACAAAGAAAAAAACATCCGAACACAAAGGGATCATCTGCTTTCTGTATTGTACACCCACTCTGATAGCTCAGTTGGTAGAGTGGAGGACAGAAGACACTGAAGATAGCAGTGATCCCAAGGTCGCTGGTTCAACTCCCGCTCGAAGCATGTGCTTTTTCTAGCAGTTCTGTACTGTACCTCAGCCAAGATCAAAGAGATCCAATGGCCCTATCTATGTAATGTTTATTTGTTGGTCTACCCAGAGGAAAAAGACCTCTAGACCAGATTTAAATTTTTCATTTTGAAGGTGTGTTTTGACTGAAAACTCTTCTGAAAACCGTACTGAGATGAAGTGAGCCAACATGAAGGTACAGTGTTTTTCCCTTTCCCTGCTTGTTTCTTTTTTTGTAGGCTTGTCAAAGGGATCATCTGCTTTCTGTACTGTACACCCACTCTGATAGCTCAGTTGGTAGAGTGGAGGACTGAAGATACTGAAGATAGCAGTGATCCCAAGGTCCCTGGTTCAACTCCCGCTTGAAGCATGTGCTTTTTCTTGCAGTTCTGTACCGTACCTCAGCTTAGATCAAAGAGATCCAATGGCCCTATCTATGTAATGTTTATTTGTTGGTCTACCTAGAGGAAAAAGACCTCTAGACCAGAGTTAAATTTTTCATTTTGAAGGTGTGTTTTGTGACTTTTGAGAAGACTTTTGGCATGTGAGATGAGGTGAGCCAACATGAAGGTACAGTGTTTTTCCCTTTCCCTGCTTGTTTCTTTTTTTGTAGGCTTGTCAAAGGGATCATCTGCTTTCTGTACTGTACACCCACTCTGATAGCTCAGTTGGTAGAGTGGCGTACCGAAGACACTGAAGATAGCAGTGATCCCAAGGTTCCTGGTTCAACTCCCGCTTGAAGCATCTGCTTTTTCTAGCAGTTCTGTACTGTACCTCAGCCAAGATCAAAGAGATCCAATGGCCCTATCTATGTAATGTTTATTTGTTGGTCTACCTAGAGAAAAAAAGTCCTCTAGACCAGAGTTAAATTTTTCATTTTGAAGGTGTGTTTTGTGACTTTTGAGAAGACTTTTGGCATGTGAGATGAAGTGAGCCAACATGAAGGTACAGTGTTTTTCCCTTTCCCTGCTTGTTTCTTTTTTTGTAGGCTTGTCAAAGGGATCATCTGCTTTCTGTACTGTACACCCACTCTGATAGCTCAGTTGGTAGAGTGGAGGACTGAAGACACTGAAGATAGCAGTGATCCCAAGGTCGCTGGTTCAACTCCCGCTTGAAGCATGTGCTTTTTCTAGCAGTTCTGTACTGTACCTCAGCCAAGATCAAAGAGATCCAATGGCCCTATCTATGTAATGTTTATTTGTTGGTCTACCTAGAG
>RPOG01009319.1:0-12014 GCA_008086565.1 Thalassoma bifasciatum | reverse complement strand
GAGTATTGTTGAGTATAGCGGTGTATTGTTGAGTTTAGTGGGGTATTCTTGAGTACAGCAGAGTATTTGCAGAGTGTTGCCAAGTATAGTAGAGTATTGTTGAGTATAGCAGAGTTAAGCGGAGTATTGTTGAGTATAGCGGAGTGTTTGTGGAGTATTGCGAAGTATTGTTAGATATAGCGGAGTATTTGCAGAGTATGGTGGAGTAAAGCGGAGTATTTGCGGAGAATAGTGGAGTATAGCGGAGTATAGCAGAGTATGGGTGAGTGTAGCGGAGTATTGTTGAATATAGCGGAGTATGGTGGAGTATGGCGGAGAATTGTGGACTATAGCGGAGTATTTGCAGAGTATTGTGGAGTATAGCGGAGTATTTGCTGAGTATAGTGGAGTATAGCGGAGTATTGTGGAGGATGGCGCCGTATTGTGAAGTATAGCAGAGTATTGTTGAGTATAGTGGAGTATTCTTGAGTTAATCGGAGTATTTGTGGTGTAGTGTTGAGCTTATCTGAGTATTGCAGAGTATAGCGGAGTATGGCGGAGTATTGCAGAGTATTTGCGGAGTATTGTTGAGTATAGCGGAGTATTGTGGAGGATGGCGTCGTATTGTGGAGTATAGCAGAGTATTGCAGAGTATTGTGGAGTATGGCAGAGTATTGTGGAGTATAGCAGAGTATTGTGGGGTATAGCAAAATAGTTGCGGAGTATTGCGAAGTATTTGCGGAGTATTGCGGAGTATAGCAGAGTATTTGGAGAGTATGGCGGAGCATTGTTGAGTATAGCGGAGTATGGTTGAGTCTTGCGGAGTATTGTTGAGTATAGCAGAGTATTGCGGAGTATAGTGGAGTATTCTTGAGTTAATCGGAGTATTTGCGGTGTATTGTTGAGTATAGCAGAGTATTGTGGAGAATAGCGGAGTATGGCGGAGTATAGTGGAGTATTGAGGAGTATAGCAAAGTATTTGCGGACTATTGCGGAGTATAGCGGAGTATTGTGGAGGATGGCCCGCATAACACCTCATATCGTCTCAAAACGTCTCATATCGCCTCATACCGCCTCATAACACCTCATATCGTCTCATAACGCCTCATTGGTGGAGTTTGGCGGAGTATTGTGGAGTATAGCAGAGTATTGCGGAGTATGGTGGAGTATGGCAGAGTATTGTTGAGTATAGCAGAGTATTTGCGGAGTATTGTTGAGAATATCAGAGTCTTGCGGAGTATAGTGGAGTATTGTGGAGTATAGCGGAGTATTTGCAAAGTACGGCGGAGTACTGTTGAGTATAGCTGAGTATTGTTGAGTATAGTGGAGTATTCTTGAGTTATGCGGAGTATTGCCGAGTATAGTAGATATAGCAGAGTATTGTTGAGTATAGCAGAGTATTGTTGAGTATAGCGGAGTATTGTTGAGTATAGCAGAGTGTTTGTGGAGTTTTGCGGAGTATTGTTGAGTACAGCGGAGTATGGTTGAGTATAGCATAGTATTGTTGAGTATAGCGGAGTATGGTGGAGTATGGCGGAGTATTGTAGACTATAGCGAAATATTTGCAGAGAATGGTGGAGTATAGCGGAGTATTTGCGGAGTATAGCCGAGTATAGCGGAGTATTCTGGAGGATGGCGGCGTATTGTTGAGTATAATGGAGTATTGTTGAGTATAGTGGAGTATTCTTGAGTTAATCGGAGTATTTGCGGTGTATTGTTGAGTATAGTGGAGTATTCTTGAGGACAGCGGAGTATTGGCGGAGTATTTCCGAGTATAGTAGAGTATAGCAGAGTATAGTTGACTTTAGCGGAGTATTGTTGAGTATAGTAGAGTAAAGTGCAGTATTGTTGAGCATAGTAGAGTATAGTCGAGTATAGCGTAGTATAGTTGAGTAATGTTGAGTATAGTGTAGTATTGTTGAGTATAGTGAAGTATAGCATAGTATTGTTGAGCATAGCCGAGTATAGTTGAGTATAGCGGAGTATTGTTGAGTATACTGGAGTTTTCTTGAGGACAGCGGAGTATTGGCGGAGTATTTCCGAGTATGGTAGAGTATAGCAGAGTATTGTTGAGTTTAGCGGAGTATTGTTGAGTATAGGGGAGTATTGATGAGTATATTGGAGTGTTTGTGGAGTTTTGCGGAGTATTGTTGAGTATAGCGGAGAATGGTTGAGTATAGCATAGAATTGTTGAGTATAGCGGAGTATGGTGGAGTATGGCGGAGTATTGTGAACTATAGCAGAGTATTTGCAGAGTATGGTGGAGTATAGCGGAGTATTTGCAGAGTATAGTGGAGTATAGGGGACTATTGCGCAGTATGGTTGAGTATAGCGGAGTATTGTTGAGTATAGTGGAGTATGGTGGAGTATGGCGGAGTATTTTGTACTATAGCGGAGTATTTGCAGAGTATAGTGGAGTATAGCAGAGTATTTGCAGAGTATAGCGGAGTATTTGCTGAGTATAGTGGAGTATAGCGGAGTATTGTGGAGTATAGAAGAGTATTGTTGAGTATAGTGGAGTATTCTTGAGTATAGCGGAGTATTTGCGGTGTATTGTTGAGTATAGCAGAGGATTGCAGAGTATAGCGGAGTATGGCGGAGTATAGCGGAGTATTAACGGAGTATTGAGGAGTATAGCAAAGTATTTGCGGACTTTTGCGGAGTATAGCGGAGTATTGTTGAGTATAGTGGAGTATTCTTGAGTACAACGGAGTATTTGCGGAGTATTGTTGAGTATAGTAGAGTATAGCAGAGATTTGTTGAGTATAGCGGAGTGTTGTTGAGTATAGCGTAGTATTGTTGTGTATAGCGGAGTATGGTGGAGTTTTGCGGAGTATTGTTGAGTGTAGCGGAGTATGGTTGAGTATAGCATAGTATTGTTGAGTATAGCGGAGTGTTTGTGGAGTTTTGCGTAGTATTGTTGAGTATAGCGGAGTATGGTTGAGTATAGCATAGTATTGTTGAGTATAGCGGAGTGTTTGTGGAGTTTTGCAGGGTATTGTTGAGTATAGCGAAGTATGGTTAAGTATAGGGGAGTATTTGTGGAGTTTAGGGGAGTACAGAGGAGTATTGTGGAGGATGGCGGCGTATTGTGGAGTTTAGCGGAGCATTGTTGAGTATTTGCAGAGTATTGCGGAGTATTGCGGAGTATTGTTGAGTATAGCGGAGTATTTGCAGAGTATTTGCAGAGTATAGCGGAGTATTTGCTGAGTATAGTGGAGTATAGCGGAGTATTGTGGAGTATAGCAGAGTATTGTTGAGTATAGTGGAGTATTCTTGAGTATAGCGGAGTATTTGCAGGGTATTGTTGAGTATAGCAGAGGATTGCAGAGTATAGCGGAGTATGGCGGAGTATAGCGGAGTATTTGCTGAGTATAGTGGAGTATAGCGGAGTATTGTGGAGTATAGCAGAGTATTGTTGAGTATAGTGGAGTATTCTTGAGTATAGCGGAGTATTTGCAGGGTATTGTTGAGTATAGCAGAGGATTGCAGAGTATAGCGGAGTATGGCGGAGTATAGCGGAGTATTAACGGAGTATTGAGGAGTATAGCAAAGTATTTGCGGACTTTTGCGGAGTATAGCGGAGTATTGTTGAGTATAGTGGAGTATTCTTGAGTACAACGGAGTATTTGCGGAGTATTGTTGAGTATAGTAGAGTATAGCAGAGATTTGTTGAGTATAGCGGAGTATGGTTGAGTATAGCATAGTATTGTTGAGTATAGCGGAGTATTCTTGAGTACAACGGAGTATTTGCAGAGTATTGTTGAGTATAGTAGAGTATAGCAGAGATTTGTTGAGTATAGCGGAGTGTTGTTGAGTATAGCGTAGTATTGTTGAGTATAGCGGAGTATGGTTGAGTATAGCATTATATTGTTGAGTATAGCGGAGTGTTTGTGGAGTTTTGCAGGGTATTGTTGAGTATAGCGAAGTATGGTTAAGTATAGGGGAGTATTTGCGGATTTTAGGGGAGTACAGAGGAGTATTGTGGAGGATGGCGGCGTATTGTGGAGTTTAGCGGAGCATTGTTGAGTATTTGCGGAGTATTGCGGAGTATTGCGGAGTATTGTTGAGTATAGCGGAGTATTTGCAGAGTATTGTGGAGTATAGCGGAGTATTTGCTGAGTATAGTGGAGTATAGCGGAGTATTGTGGAGGATGGCGCCGTATTGTGAAGTATAGCAGAGTATTGTTGAGTATAGTGGAGTATTCTTGAGTTAATCGGAGTACTTGTGGTGTAGTGTTGAGCTTATCTGAGTATTGCAGAGTATAGCGGAGTATGGCGGAGTATTGCAGAGTATTTGCGGAGTATTGCGGAGTATAGCGGAGTATTGTGGAGGATGGCGTCGTATTGTGGAGTATAGCAGAGTATTGCAGAGTATTGCGGAGTATGGCAGAGTATTGTGGAGTATAGCAGAGTATTGTGGGGTATAGCAAAATAGTTGCGGAGTATTGCGAAGTATTTGCGGAGTATTGCGGAGTATAGCAGAGTATTTGGAGAGTATGGCGGAGCATTGTTGAGTATAGCGGAGTATGGTTGAGTCTTGCGGAGTATTGTTGAGTATAGCAGAGTATTGCGGAGAATAGTGGAGTATTCTTGAGTTAATCGGAGGATTTGCTGTGTATTGTTGAGTATTGCAGAGTATTGTGGAGAATAGCGGAGTATGGCGGAGTATAGTGGAGTATTGAGGAGTATAGCAAAGTATTTGCGGACTATTGCGGAGTATAGCGGAGTATTGTGGAGGATGGCGGCGTATTGTGGAGTATAGCAGAGTTTTGCAGAGTATAGCGGAGTATGGCGGAGTATTGTGGAGTATAGCAGAGTATTGCGGAGTATGGTGGAGTTTGGCGGAGTATTGTGGAGTATAGCAGAGTATTGCGGAGTATGGTGGAGTATGGCAGAGTATTGTTGAGTATAGCAGAGTATTTGCGGAGTATTGTTGAGAATAGCAGAGTCTTGCGGAGTATAGTGGAGTATTGTGGAGTATCGCGGAGTATTTGCAAAGTACGGCGGAGTACTGTTGAGTATAGCTGAGTATTGTTGAGTATAGTGGAGTATTCTTGAGTTATGCGGAGTATTGCAGAGTATAGTAGATATAGCAGAGTATTGTTGAGTATAGCAGAGTATTGTTGAGTATAGCGGAGTATTGTTGAGTATAGCGGAGTGTTTGTGGAGTTTTGCGGAGTATTGTTGAGTACAGCGGAGTATTGTTGAGTATAGCATAGTATTGTTGAGTATAGCGGAGTATGGTGGAGTATGGCGGAGTATTGTAGACTATAGGGAAATATTTGCAGAGTATGGTGGAGTATAGCGGAGTATTTGCGGAGTATAGCGGAGTATAGCGGAGTATTGTGGAGGATGGCGGCGTATTGTTGAGTATAGCAGAGTATTGTTGAGTATAGTGGAGTATTCTTGTGTTAATCTGAGTATTTGCGGTGTATCGTGGAGTATAGTGGAGTATTCTTGAGGACAGCAGAGTATTGGCGGAGTATTTCCGAGTATAGTAGAGTATTGCAGAGTATTGTTGAGTTTAGCGGAGTATTGTTGAGTATAGTAGAGTATAGTGCAGTATTGTTGAGCATAGTAGAGTATAGTCGAGTATAGCGTAGTATAGTTGAGTCATGTTGAGTATAGTGTAGTATTGTTGAGTATAGTGGAGTATTGTTGAGTATAGTGGAGTATAGCATAGTATTGTTGAGCATAGCCGAGTATAGTTGAGTATAGTGGAGTATTCTTGAGTTATGCGGAGTATTGCCGAGTATATTAGATATAGCAGAGTATTGTTGAGTATAGCAGAGTATTGTTGAGTATAGCGGAGTATTGTTGAGTATAGCGGAGTGTTTGTGGAGTTTTGCGGAGTATTGTTGAGTACAGCGGAGTATGGTTGAGTATAGCATAGTATTGTTGAGTATAGCGGAGTATGGTGGAGTATGGCGGAGTATTGTAGACTATAGGGAAATATTTGCAGAGTATGGTGGAGTATAGCGGAGTATTGTGGAGGATGGCGGCGTATTGTTGAGTATAGCAGAGTATTGTTGAGTATAGTGGAGTATTCTTGAGTTAATCGGAATATTTGCGGTGTATTGTTGAGTATAGTGGAGTATTCTTGAGGACAGCGGAGTATTGGCGGAGTATTTCCGAGTATAGTAGAGTATAGCAGAGTATTGTTGAGTTTAGCGGAGTATAGTAGAGTATAGTAGAGTTTAGTGCAGTATTGTTGAGCATAGTAGAGTATAGTCGAGTATAGCGTAGTATAGTTGAGTCATGTTGAGTATAGTGTAGTATAGTTGAGTATAGTGGAGTATTCTTGAGTTATGCGGAGTATTGCCGAGTATATTAGATATAGCAGAGTATTGTTGAGTATAGCAGAGTATTGTTGAGTATAGCGGAGTATTGTTGAGTATAGCGGAGTGTTTGTGGAGTTTTGCGGAGTATTGTTGAGTACAGCGGAGTATGGTTGAGTATAGCATAGTATTGTTGAGTATAGCGGAGTATGGTGGAGTATGGCGGAGTATTGTAGACTATAGGGAAATATTTGCAGAGTATGGTGGAGTATAGCAGAGTATTTGCGGAGTATAGCGGAGTATTGTGGAGGATGGCGGCGTATTGTTGAGTATAGCAGAGTATTGTTGAGTATAGTGGAGTATTCTTGAGTTAATCGGAATATTTGCGGTGTATTGTTGAGCATAGTGGAGTATTCTTGAGGACAGCGGAGTATTGGCGGAGTATTTCCGAGTATAGTAGAGTATAGCAGAGTATTGTTGAGTTTAGCGGAGTATTGTTGAGTATAGTAGAGTTTAGTGCAGTATTGTTGAGCATAGTAGAGTATAGTCGAGTATAGCGTAGTATAGTTGAGTCATGTTGAGTATAGTGTAGTATTGTTGAGTATAGTGGAGTATTGTTGAGTATAGTGGAGTATAGCATAGTATTGTTGAGCATAGCATGGTATAGTTGAGTATAGCGGAGTATTGTTGAGTATACTGGAGTTTTCTTGAGGACAGCGGAGTATTGGCGGAGTATTTCCGAGTATAGTAGAGTATAGCAGAGTATTGTTGAGTTTAGCGGAGTATTGTTGAGTATAGCGGAGTATTGATGAGTATATTGGAGTGTTTGTGGAGTTTTGCGGAGTATTGTTGAGTATAGCGGAGAATGGTTGAGTATAGCATAGTATTGTTGAGTATAGCGGAGTATGGTGGAGTATGGCGGAGTATTGTGAACTATAGCAGAGTATTTGCAGAGAATGGTGGAGTATAGCGGAGTATTTGCAGAGAATAGTGGAGTATAGGGGACTATTGCGCAGTATGGTTGAGTATAGCGGAGTATTGTTGAGTATAGCGGAGTATGGTGGAGTATGGCGGAGTATTTTGTACTATAGCGGAGTATTTGCAGAGTATGGTTGAGTATAGCATAGTATTTGCAGAGTATAGCGGAGTATTTGCTGAGTATAGTGGAGTATAGCGGAGTATTGTGGAGTATAGCAGAGTATTGTTGAGTATAGTGGAGTATTCTTGAGTATAGCGGAGTATTTGCAGGGTATTGTTGAGTATAGCAGAGGATTGCAGAGTATAGCGGAGTATGGCGGAGTATAGCGGAGTATTAACGGAGTATTGAGGAGTATAGCAAAGTATTTGCGGACTTTTGCGGAGTATAGCGGAGTATTGTTGAGTATAGTGGAGTATTCTTGAGTACAACGGAGTATTTGCGGAGTATTGTTGAGTATAGTAGAGTATAGCAGAGATTTGTTGAGTATAGTGGAGTGTTGTTGAGTATAGCTTAGTATTGTTGTGTATAGCGGAGTATGGTGGAGTTTTGCGGAGTATTGTTGAGTATAGCGGAGTATGGTTGAGTATAGCATAGTATTGTTGAGTATAGCGGAGTGTTTGTGGAGTTTTGCGGAGTATTGTTGAGTATAGCGGAGTATGGTTGAGTATAGCATAGTATTGTTGAGTATAGCGGAGTATTCTTGAGTACAACGGAGTATTTGCGGAGTATTGTTGAGTATAGTAGAGTATAGCAGAGATTTGTTGAGTATAGCGGAGTGTTCTTGAGTATAGCTTAGTATTGTTGTGTATAACGGAGTGTTTGTGGAGTTTTGCGGAGTATTGTTGAGTATAGCGGAGTATGGTTGAGTATAGCATAGTATTGTTGAGTATAGCGGAGTGTTTGTGGAGTTTTGTGGAGTATTGTTGAGTATAGCGGAGTATGGTTGAGTATAGCATAGTATTGTTGAGTATAGCGGAGTGTTTGTGGAGTTTTGCAGAGTATTGTTGAGTATAGCGAAGTATGGTTGAGTATAGGGGAGTATTTGCGGAGTTTAGTGGAGTACAGAGGAGTATTGTGGAGGATGGCGGCGTAATGTGGAGTTTAGCGGAGCATTGTTGAGTATTTGCGGAGTATAGCGGAGTATTGTTGCGTATTGCAGAGAATGGTTGAGTATAGCAGAGTATTTTTGAGTATAGCGGAGTATTTGCAGAGTATTTCGGAGTATAGCGGAGTTTTGTGGAGCATAGCAGAGTATTTGCGCATTATAGCAGAGTATAGCCGAGTTTTTTTGAGTATAGCGGAGTATTGTTGAGTTTTGTTGAGCACAGTGTAGTATAGTTGAGTATTGTCCAGTATAGCCTAGTATTGTTGTGTATAGTGCAGTATTGTTTAGCATAGTAGAGTATAGCGTAGTATTTCTGAGCATAGCAGAGTATAGTCAAGTATAGCGTGGTATTGTTGAGTATAGTGGAGTATTGTGATGTATAGTGTGGTATTATCAAGTGAAGTTGAGTAAACCGTTATATTATTGAGTATAGTTGAGTATAGTGTAGTATTGTTGAGCATAGCTTAGTATTGTCGAGTATTGTTGAGTATAGTTGAGCACAGTGTAGTATAGTTGAGTATTGTCGAGTCTAGCGTCGTATTGTTGAGTATAGTAGAGTATAGTGCAGTATTGTTGAGCATAGTTAAGTAAAGCGTAGCATTTTTGAGCATAGCGGAGAATAGTCGAGTATATCGTAGTATAGTTGAGTATGGTGGAGTATAGCATAGTATTGTTGAGCATAGCGGAGTATAGTTAAGTATAGCGTAGTATTGATGATTATAGTGGAGTATAGTGGAGTATCACGTAGTATTGTCGAGTGAAGTTGAGTTAACCGTAATCTGGTTGAGTATGGTAGAGCATAGCGTAGTATTGTCAAGTATTGTTGAGTATAGTTGAGCGCAGCGTAGCATTGTTGAGTTTAGTTGAGCTCAGCGTAGTATAGTTGAGTAAAGTAGAGTATAGTGTAGTATTGTTGAGTATAGTGGAGTATAGTCGAGTACAGCGTAGCATTGTTGAGTATTGTTGACAATGGCATGGTCTTGTCAAGTATCGCGGAGTATAGAAGAGTATAGCGGAGTATTGTTGAGTATAGCAGAGTTCTGTGGAGTATAGCGGAGTTTTTGCAGAGTATGGTGGAATATAGCGGAGTAATTGCGGAGTTTAGTGGAGTACAGAGGAGTATTGTGGAGTATAGCGGAGTATTGTTGAGAATAGCGGAGTATTGTTAAGTATAACGGAGTATAGCAGAGCTATAGCAGAGTATTGCTGAGTATAGCGGAGTTCTTCGGAGTATAGTGGAGTATTGCAGAGACTAGCGGAGTTAAGCGGAGTATGGTGGAGTGTGGCGGAGTATTGTGGAGTATGGTGGAGTATTGTTGAGTGTAGCAGTGTATCTGCGGAGTATTGTTGAGTATAGCAGAGTATTGCGGTGTGTTGTGGAGTATTGTGGAGTAAAGGCGGAGTATTTGCGGAGTTTAGCAGAGTTTAGCAAAGTATTGTTGAGTATAGCAGAGTATTGCGGAGTATTGTTGAGCATAGCTTAGTATTGTCGAGTATTGTTGAGTCTAGTGGAGTATTGTTGAGTATAGTAGAGTAAAGGGTAGTATTGTTGAGCATGGCGGAGTATAGTCCATTATAGCTTGGCATAGTTGAGTTTTGTTGAGCACAGCGTAGTATAGTTGAGTATAGTGATGTATAGCGTGGTATTGTCGAGTGAAGTTGAGTAAGCCGTAATATTGTTGAGTATAGTCGAGTATAGTGTAGTATTGTTGAGCATAGCTTAGTTTTGTTGAGTATAGTTGAGCACAGCGTAGTATAGTTGAGTATTGTCGATTATAGCGTAGTATTGTTGAGTATAGTAGAGTATAGTGCAGTATTGTTGAGCATAGTAGAGTATAGTCGAGTATAGCGTAGTATAGTTGAGTAATGTTGAGTATAGTGTAGTATTGTTGAGTATAGTGGAGTATTGTTGCGTATAGTGGAGTATAGCATAGTATTGTTGAGCATAGCCGAGTATAGTTGAGTATAGCGTAGTATTGATGAGAATAGTGGAGTATCGTGGAGTATAGCGTGGTATTGTCGAGTGAAGTTGAGTTAACTGTAATCTTGTTGAGTATGGTTGAGCATAGCGTAGTATTGTCGAGTATTGTTGAGTATAGTTGAGCGCAGCGTAGTATTGTTGAGTATAGTTGAGCGCAGCGTAGTATAGTTGAGTAAAGTAGAGTATAGTGTAGTATTGTTGAGTATAGTGGAGTGTAGTCGAGTACAGCATAGCATTGTTGACAATGGCGTGGTATTGTCGAGTATTGTTGAGAATAGTTGAGAGCAGCGTAGTATAGTTGAGTATAGCGGAGTATAGAAGAGTATAGCGTAGTATTGTTGAGTATAGTCGAGTATAGCCTGGTTTTGTCGAGTATAGTTGCGTTAACTGTAATATTGTTAAGTGTAGTTGAGCATAGCGTATTTTAGTTCAGTATTGTCGAGTATAGTCGAGTATAGCGTAGTTTTGTTGAGTATAGTGGTGTATAGTAGAGTATAGCGTAGTTTTGTCGAGTATAGTTGAGCATAGCGTAGTATAGTTGAGTATAGCGTAGTATAGCGGAGTATTGTCGAATATGGCGTAGTAAAATTGAGTATAGTGCAGTATATTGCCTTTTTCATTCACAGCAATGACCTAAGGGCTATTCAGTCAGATTGCTGAAATGTACAACAGCTCTTACTAAGACATGCAGGGCAGCAACAGCACAGTAAATGAGAACAGACTCGAAGATGTTCCTTAGAAAAAAATTTCTCATTTTTGGGCGCCTTTCTTCCCTCTAATGTATGTGCTTGCCATGTGGCATCATTTTCTATGCATCTAATCAGACTTTTTCAATGAATAGTACATCCCTCCGTACAAGGAGAATGCCTTAAAAATACATATCATACCACCCTCACCAAGCTCCAAAGACTTGAACAATGCAAATCTGATTACTAGATTTACACTAGAAAAGCAATTTCTGAAGAAATTGCGCTGTGAATGCAGAATCTGAAGCAGCTTGCACTGAACTGCTGATGCAGACTCCTGAAAATGCTGAATGACTGAATTTATCTGAAAATGGTTGAATGAATCTTGAAAAAGCTTGCGCTGAACTGCTGAATGCAAAATGTTGAAGAACTCTTGAACATGAACATGAAATCTTGGATGAATGGATGAATGGAATGAAATAATGTCCAAAATGAAAATATAGATGGATGAATTAAAGAATCATCTGAATTCAAGGAAATGGATGAATCACAATGAAAGAATATTTTATCCCTCAAAGTTGTGTAGGAACTATCAGATTTATTCAATGTTTGAGACAGTGAAGAGAGTGTGTGTGCTGTTGTGATTGTGTATGTGTGTGTGCTTGTGTGTGTGTGTGTGTGTGTGTTTTTGTGTGTACATGGTTAATATGGTGGTTTGTGCTGTGTGTGAGTGTGTGTGCTTGTGTGTGTATATGGTTAATGTGCTGATGTGTGTTGTGTGTATGTGTGTGTGTGTGTGTGAGTGAGAGAGAGAGAGAGAGAGAGGGACAGAGAGTGTCTCTGTATGTGTGTGTGTTTGGTGTGTTTGTGTGTGGGTATATGTTTGGTGTGCTGGTGTGCTGTGTGTTGGTCAGTGATGCAGATAAACAATCACTTGAGTATCTTTCTTCATCAGTGTTTTGATCTGTAGGTATAAACAGGTGTGTCAGATCACAGGTCTCCA
>RPOG01009318.1:0-12019 GCA_008086565.1 Thalassoma bifasciatum | reverse complement strand
CCTATATTTCTGAAACGAACCGTGTGGTGGAAAGAATAAAGGAGAGAGTGATATGGAGTCATGTTGGCTTTGGAAAGAAGTATTTCTTATGTAACAACCTACATTTGTTTCAATCAGAGGAGACCACCACATTATTGTGGATGGAGGGTGGGGGTAATAAAAACACTGTGGGTGCTCCACCAATCAGAAACACTCAGCTTACAGACCCTGTCCCCCAGAGGACACCAGGAAAATACAAGTCCACAAGTAAAGCCACTTTCAAAGGTAGATGAATGAGCCCAGAACTGCATTTAGACCATGATTCCTATGGACAAGGAGCACATGGTTACTGTGAAAGTTGCTTGTTCTTCTGGAAAGTTCCAGCAGTTTCACAAGCATGGCTTTGTATAAAGACACTCCTGATGAAAACCTTAAGACTTGTTGAAAAATTGCACTAATTCACATTTTACATTGTTGGACCTTAAAAAGATTCCAAGTAAAAAATGCAGAAAGAAGAAATGGGAGTGAGACAAAAAAAATGTAGTCAGTCATTTATTGAAAACAGCAATTAAAGGTAAATAGTCTGTTCATCAGCTAATCAAAGTTTTAAGACCACTGCTCAAAAAAACTGAAAAGGACTTAGTAATGAGAAGCTCCACCTTTCTTGATCACATCAAAAATTTTTGATGCTTGATGTGAACTTTTCCAGGAAGTTAGTGGGAACGTTGCTCCAAGTGGTGAAGATGCTTCATGTTTGGTATCCACTGCCTGGAACTGACATCCATTTTTGTAAACTTCCCTCTCCATCCATCCCATAATGTTCTCAATATGATTTAGATCAGGGGAACACGCAGGATGCTCCAAAAGAGTAGCGTTGTCCTGTTGGAAAAACCCAGTCAGTAGCACACAGAGCAGGGCCCTCAGTCATGAAGGACGCCCCCCTACAACATCTCCACATAGTCAGTCGTTTGAAGCCCCTGAACAGCCATCAGCATTGTTCCATTGAAAGGAAAAGCAGATCATGATGGCGCCCAGGCAGGAGAGAAGAACAGTGGTTTATCGTGTCAAATGTAACGGTGAGATCGAGGAGGACTAGGATGTTAAGGTGACCAGGATCAGAGGTCAAGATAAGGTCATGAGTGATTTTGAGGAGCACTGTTTTTGTGCTGAGCTGGGGAAAGAAGCTGGATTGAGATGGTTGAAAATGAACATTATTTCTAAAGTGGATCTTCTGTATAATCAGGAACATGTTTGACTTGACTGACCGCTGAGTTCACTGTTAATGTTAGCAAGGAGCTAAAAGACAACCTTACGTCCACCTCCTCCTCTCCCGTTAGGTCAAACAAAGGTTAGGTACCTTTAACTCTTGACTAAATGGGGTGATCTAAAAAGGCTTTTGTCTCTGAAGTAGTGACGTGCAGATCGATACCGAAACAACAATACTGCAGATACCAGATCTTTATGCTCTAGTATTGATTCTCAAACCAAAATATTGATACTTTTGATAATTTCTTTATTTGAAGTAATGTTAAAAATTAGCAAGAACATATTGGAGAGAAACTAAACTTTTGAGCTTTCGATCAAATCATACACAGTCGTTGGGTACTACTTTTTCTTCCACATGGGTAAGTTCATAATTTGAACAGATTTTCCAGCCTCTACATTTATTCAGGTGGGTTTTCTAGAGAATTGATCATTTTAAGTGAACTACATAGACAAGGTTTTGATCGATTATTAAGAGCAATTTCCAGAAAAAAAAGCCATGGTACACTTTGAGAAATTCTGGAGGAAAAAATGACATTTTATCTAAATATCCATTATTGCTTACATTAGTCTAATTGTTGCATTCAGTATCGGTATCAGTATCACTGATACCAGCCTGAATTTTACTCAGTATCGGATCAGTGAAGAAATCAGAGTAATCAAACATCACGACTCTGAAGTTTGTATCCAAATTTAACCATCCATATTTCTAATACATTCATCAGATTGACTCCTCGACTTGAAATACTGTATTCAACACATTATTTTCTCCCTCTCTCTGTTTGCAGAAGATGAGCAGAGGGGTGAAGTCGTCCCTCCTCCTCTTCACCTTGGCTCAGATGGTTATCTCCTCTGTGGTTTGTTTCCTCCTCTTCAGACAGAGACGCAGCTTCGGGCAGTACACTGTAAGAAATGAACCCTCTTTGACTTTAGCAGAAAACTTCACTCCTCTTTCTGAGTCTCACCACTTACAGCTCACACAGACAAAGATTTCACACTCATCAGTCCAGAGCACCTCTTCTTATCTCTGTTCATTGTTTTCTTTTGTTAGAAAGTTGAGTCTTTTTGAGCCGACCTTTGTCTGTGACAGAGGTTCAGTTGTTTGGCAGCAGCTCCTCCAGAGAGAGTAGATAGTGGACCTGGTCACTGTGGTTTTCCACTGTGTCTGTGATCCTCAGTGTGGATTCATCTCTTTGAGCTTCTTTTAAAGAGCTTGAACATGATGTGATGAGTTCAGTTTGCTCTGAAGTCTTTGTCTGTAAAGACTTATTGATGCAGTAGAACTACCTCCTGTCTGGTTGCTGTGCTCAGTCTTGCCAGAGTGTTTGACCTTTGAAACTGTCTTCATCATCTTCAACTTTGAAGTAGAGTCAGTCTGTTCCTCTCCAACTCTCTGTTTACATACTGTAAAGTTTCTACCTACAGCTGAAGCTGGTTATCATTAACTCCTGTTTGGTAGAGCTAGTCCATCAGAAATCTGACGATAATTCAACCAAACCCCTGAAGATAATCCAGCTAAACCCCTCAGCATCCCAAAATTTGCTGTGGTTCAGGATAAGACCAGGATTTAGTTTGAATTAGTTTGACAAGGTTAAGAACAGACTGAGTTAAGGTTTGGATCAAGTTTAGATCAGGGTTGGATAAGGAGTAGTTCAGAGTTAGATCAGAATTCGTTCAGGTTTAGAGCAGGGTTGGATGAGGATTAGTTCAGGGTTATAGCAGGATTCGTTCAGGTTTAGTGCAAGGTAAGATCAGTCTTAGTTCAGGCTTGGAGCCGGGTAATCAGGATTAGATCAGGTGTAGGGCGGGTTAAGATCAGGGTTTTATAAATATAAATTATGGGTTCACTCAGAATAAATTGAGGGTTAGATCAGGATTAGGATTAGGTTTAGATCAGGATAAGATTAGGTTTAGATCAGAGTCAAAGCAGGGCTAGATCAGGATTAGTTTGGGCTTGGAGTGGGTCTAGATCAGGGTTGGATCATTTTAAATTATGGGTTGGATCAGGACTAGATTAGGGTTTAGATCAGGATAAGATTAGGTTTGGATCAGGATAAGATTTGGATAAGATCAGGGTCAGAGCAGGGCTAGATCAGGATTAGTTTGGGATTGGAGTGGGTCTAGATCAGGGTTGGATCATTTTAAATCATGGGTTGGATCAGGATAAATTGAGGGTTAGATCAGGATTAGGATTAGGTTTAGATCAGGATAAGATTAGGTTTAGATCAGGGTCAAAGCAGGGCTAGATCAGGATTAATTTGGGATTGGAGTGGGTGTAGATCAGGATTGGATCATTTTAAATTATGGGTAGGATCAGGATAAGATTAGGTTTAGATCAGGATAAGATTAGGTTTAGATCAGGATAAGATTTGGATAATGTCAGGGTAAGAGCAGGGCTAGATCAGGAAAACTTTGGGATTGGAGTGGGTCTAGGTCAGGATTGGATCATTTTAAATTATGGGTTGGATCAGGATAAATTGAGGGTTAGATCAGGATTAGATTAAGTTTAGATCAGGATAAGATTTGGATAAGATCAGGGTCAGAGCAGGGTTAGATCAGGATTAATTTGGATCAGAGTGCGTTTAGATCAGGGTTAGATAAGGGTTAGATCAATACAAGTTATGGGTAGGATCAGGATAAGATTAGGTTTAGATCAGGATAAGATTCATACCAGATCAGGGTCAGAGCAGGGTAAGATCAGGATTATATCAGTTATTCAGGGCTGTACCAGGATTATATCAGGTCCTTTAAATTGGCCTTATTCAGTCATTGATTGTTGTTTTTTATTCTCCATTGTACATGAACACATCACTGGATACTGATTCTGCTCTTCTCTCTCTTTCTCCCTTTATCCACAGTCTCTCTCTCAGCCCACTCCCTCCACCCTCATGTCAGTGATTCCCCCTGACCTGAACTGATCTCTGATTGGACCAGCAGCCCTCACAGACCCTGATGATCTGATAATTACTTTGAAATGTATTGATAACCATCTATCAGATGTGTGTGTGTCTGTGTCTGTGTCTGTGTTTGTATGTCTGAGTTTCATGTTACCAGCTTTGGCCTCCTGTTTTGATGAATGTCAGATTCTTGGATCACACTGGTCAGATCATGAAGAAAGCAGGAGAAACTGGAGGAAACCAAACATCTTTGATGGAAAACAACAAAAAACAAACAGCACAGGGGTTTAAGGTCTGACTGTGGGCTGCTCCTCTGTTATTCTAATGGTTGGGTTTTGTTTGTATATATGTGTGTTTGTGTGTGAGTTTGTGTGTGTGTGTAATCTAACACCATCATGTGCACTGTTTTACCTTAACCTCATGCAAATATTAAAGATGTTCCCCTCCACTATTTTTTTGTACTAACTCCCTGATAGAGTTTATTTTATACAAAATAAAATCACGTGTACAGATTTCTCACTCTGACTGTGTGTTTGTGAGTTCACTGCAGCCCTAGATACTGACTGCGCTCACAGGATCTTTGATATCTAGGTTTTCATTGTTTTCTAAGTATTGACCAGACTCATTTAGTGGTTACATTTAAAGTTGGAGGTTTGGCCCCAGCACAGACACAGATCAACAGAACAAACAGACCAAACTTTCTTAAGTAGTGACACTGAAGTTCAGTTTTTCTTCAAATAAAATGTTCCAGTCTGTACAGTCAGCTACAGGATGTTGCTTCCCCAGCTCTCCAGAGCATCTTTTCTTTTTTCTTTTCTTACAACCAGATCCCTTACTTTTCATGTAACCACTCCAAAACAACAACAACAAAATGTTTCTAGTCAGTCTGTTTTGAGTTACCATAGAAACATGGTAATGCAAGATGGCAGCCTCCATGGAAGGTGACCCACTCAAGCAGGAATAATAAGCTCCATTTCTACCAAGTGGTCTGGTATAAATCAGTTTGGTACAGTTTGGATTGGTCAAGCCTGATCCTGCTTGTGTTTCCACAGTGCCTTTCTTGGTATCCAGCACGTAAACCTGATGTCGGTAGCCACATCAGCAATGTAACAGTATGATGGCACAACAGTGTGACACAATTTACCCTGCTGATAAATCCAACGAAGAAGAAAAATGCAACACAGTAAACGGAGCAGCAATTGAAGACATGGAGCAATTCGTCTTCTTTGTGATTGACGTGGCTTTTTGTGACAAAGCGCATTCAAGCTTTGTTCCAGAGAATTGGAGATTCAAACATGGCAGGGTTATGTGTTGTTCTGTATCACTGCTGTAGTACAGGAAGTGGTGATTCTTTTGACCAATCAACAGACGGCAGTATGTCAAGCTCCACCTTCTGGGGTCCAATCGGTACGTCTACGACCCCAACAGAAGTGTACCAAAACGTGGGACAGTATTGGTTAGTAGCTCGGTCCCGCTTCAAGTCGAAGGAAACATTACGAAAACTAAACCAGGGGCAAACTAAAATGGGGCTTTAGGCTGCATCTACAGAAAACAAAAGAAATTATTCCAATATTCAGGTAATTTTTTTCATCACATGGCAAATATAACCATGAAAATCCTACTTGATTCCCTCAAGCCTGTGCCACTAAATCAGGGTTGTTGAAATGTTTTTCAAAAAGGGCCACATCTGATTTTGTGAAAATGACCATGGGCCGGTGGACTTTTTCTTCTTAGACTTCGAGAATAAATAAATAAAAACTGTCTCCAAGTTTAATTAAACATACTTGTGCCATGATTATAGACCCAGAAGATAAAACCAAAACATCAACATTTTTATGAAAAGATCGTGATCTTGACTTCATAATGCCTGTTTTAAAGTATATTATAAAAACATTCTTTTGCCCCAAATATCTCTAATCTTGAACCATTTCATGCATCAACTTTTGTCTTTTCTTCACTGTTGCATAACTGGAATTTAGTTTTGTATTCTTTTATGTGTTTTTTTGATGTCTTAATGTTCATGAGGCATTTCTGCATTGTGCTTTATGCTTTTCTATCAACACATCAGCTGTAAGAGTTCTTCAGGACATCGTTCAAGTTTTTGTGAGACATTACCAGATATATTTAGGCTTTATTTAAGCACCTGATAGAAACTGTTCATGTGCACGATCAGAACATGATTAAGTTAAGTGACAAAATCAATATATTGTAAGATGCCAACTAGGGGTCGCATGAAAATAGACAGTGGGCCATGCCTGCCCCCCCCCCCCCAGCCTGACTTTGGACATGCTCACACTAAATGCTGCTAAAACCTACACACTGTATCTTTAAATGTCTTCTGTTACTTCTTAAATAATCAGAAACAGAAGTTCTGACTCAGTCAGTAAAACACAATAGTCCTCTGTCGTCTTGTTTGTGTGTGTGTGTGTGTGTGAATTCCATGGCCTGTGCTGCAGCCATCATTACTATGATCCAGTTTAAAGCTGAAAAGTGACCAATGTTTGCAGCTTTAACATTATTTTACATCTTAGATAAATCCTCTTTATTAAAGGAAGTGTAGAAATAGTGATATTTCAGTTCTTTTACGACAGGCTGGGTGAAGTTTCCTTTGTTTATAGGAGCTCTTGACACACAGATTTGCCACATGACTATGATCAGACGTCATGGAAAAGTGAAAATTTCCATCATGTTTCCAGATGTTTTTTCTCTGCAGCTGGGAATCAGCGTGTGAAATCAGAGACAACCCAACAACAGCTTCAGAGTGAGACTCATCCACTTCCAATCTGACAGCAGCCATGATGCTGTTTGAAAACATGTGTTAGTGTAAATCATTCCACCACTGACACCAAGTACTGAAATCACAAACATTTTTACACATCATCACAGCTTTTATTTCAGATTCAGATTCAGCTTCAAACAAATCTGTAAAGAGCAATTAAACTTTTAGGTGCCACAGTTTTTTCAACAAAATATTTGGTTGTCAGTTTGAAATCACTATTTCAAAAGGTTGTAGCTTGAAAATGGTTAGAGGTAAAGGCATACTGTAAATAACAAAAAGCATCAGTATGACCCAAAGTTTGTGATGGGAGTAAATCAACTAATCTAATTTGCGTATTAAGACATCACTGGGCAGCTGGACTAGATTGCATAACTTTTACAGAGCATCTGTAAACATCTGTCAAAGTAAAATAGCTAAAACAGCGGCAGATGCAGCTTCTACTGCGTCTAATGAGAAAAATCATCAGTATGACCCAAAGTTTGTGACGGGAGTAAAATCTCTCAAGTACAAAACATCTGTAAACATTTGTGAAAGTAAAGTGGCAGACACAGCTTCTACCACATCTGCCCCCCTCACCATCAGCAGTGTTTTGACCACCCCTGTTACACCCACCACAGACACGGTGAAGCAAAGCATTTGCTCCAGTATTTGCAGCTTGTGGACTATCGTGGTAAATGGACTCACTGCTGCTGTACACAGAAGCAGCGTCACCTCTGTCTCACTGGATGACTGAACATCTTCATCAGAGGGTGAATATTCCTCTTAAGAATCCGAGTCAACTATTTCTTGACAAAGTACTCAGTCATCAGTGAACAGACCTCTCACTAAAGCTCACTTTCTTGCTCTCTGATGTGTTCTTACTCTCCTCGAAGGACGGTCTCACACTCTATAAATTCCCAAACTTTGAATAGAAACACGCCTGCAAACATTGCTCAGATTGAAGTTACATATTTCCACTGTCTTCTGGTGTAAAGTACAAACTACGTGAGGTACAATATTTGTAGCTATGGCTTGTTAAATTCAGCAATGCTGCTTGTTGCAATGTTTGGACTTGGGCGCTTCAAGGATTCAGGAGGGGGACTGTGATGGATCATTTTATTCATTGGAATAAATCCTGATCCTGTTGGAAAACACTTCCAGTTAGTGGATAACCCAAACACTCTTTTGTTTTCATGTTTCAGCCTCTGATAATGTCAACATCACAGACCTTTAAAGAGATAGTACAACACTGAAGACATTTAGCTGTGGCTGACAATCCAGACTGTTCCATCCATCCATGTTGACTTGTCGAAGGGCAGCAATTGTGGCAAGGCAGCGATGTCATCAGACCAGTGACCCCTGTCCCCGATCACCTCTACCAGCTCCTCCGGGTCAGCCAAGAGATATAATCTCTCTTTCTTGTCCTGGGTCCACCCCAGGGTCTCCTGACAGATGGGCATGTCTGAAACCTTCCCTGGGAGGAGTCCAGGAGGAATCCTCCTTTGATGCTCAAATCTCATTCAGCTCCTCTTGATGCAGAGGAGCAGAGACTCTGTTAATTCTCCTGGATGTCTGAGCTCTGAACTCCATCTCTAAGGCTGAGCCCAGACCTCCTGCAGAGAAAGTTCATTTCAGCCTCCTGTATTCAAATTCAAGTTCTTTCAGTCACAACCCACAGCCTGTGACCATAGATGGGGTTGATACATAGACTGACTTGTAAATTCAGTCTTGCCTTCTGGCTCAGCTCTCTCTTCCCCACAATGGACTGGTATCGTGTCCACATCACTGCTGACGCCGCCCTGATCCATCTGTGGATCTCTCACTACGTTTCCCCACACTCATGAACGAGACCCTGAGATACTTGAATTCTTTCACTTGGGACTGTCCCGACCCGGAGCAGGCAGCCCACCCTTTTCTGGCTGAAAACCATGGCCTCAGACAAACCCCCAATCTATACGTACAGTGTGTACACCACTGTTTTCAGCATGCACCAATTCACACTGGATCTGTCTCTGGAGAGCACTCCATAGCATCTAGATACAATATAACAAGATCCAGAACCATGTGTTCCCAGGGGAATTGTTTTTGTATTTGCACTCCCAAAACTTCAGCAATTTCAGTCCACACCTTCTCTTTACTGTTGATGTCCTTAAAGAAAGGATGTGTTCTTTCATAAAGAACCCCATGAAGTTTTCCACCTCCACTAAATGAGCTTTTCCTTGTCCATGGTGTCAGAATATTTCCTGGTCTCTCGGACCTGCTGTTGACTTCTGGCCGTATGCCACAGGTAGAGACGTAGTTTTGATCAACAAGGATGACATTTAAGATCAGGAGCTTAAATCATGGTGAGAAAAATTTCAAGATGCGCAGCTGAAGTTATTTGCTGGTTTTTCTTTGCGTCCCTAACAATTTTCCTGACAGTTGTGGCTGAGCTCAGTTCTTTTCTTTCTTCTTTTTTTTATAACCCATTCCCAACTGTTTTGTACAGCTTAATCAACTTTTCCTGCAGATCCTTTAACTTTTTTTTTTTTTTTTGCTTTCCCCACGACTCAGAATCCAGAGAGGTTAGTGCAGCACTGGGTAAAGATGCATGTTTCTGTCAGGAGCTCAGAATCTTACTGACCTTTTATACACACACACTGAATATAAGCAAAGAGACCACAGGTGAGGATGTCATTTAATGTTGTCACCTAAGCCTAAATAGAACACAGCTCCATGGCTAGACCAAGATGAGTTCAGTTCTTTTCGGGGGCAGTTTATGTTGTTTTCAGTTTGTTTGTGTGTGGTTGTGTGATTGTATGTGTGTGTATTAGATTAACCTCGTTGAGTAAAGTTCAGGCCCTTTCTCTGCAAACAAACTCTGGACAATCGGAGAACTCTGATCAGACTCTGACCTGAAAACCTGAGTTAACCTCAACACCCATGAAGAGTGTGTAGCTCTGTGTCAGAGTGTAGTTCAGAGTGATGGAGTAGTTGTGTTGTGAGGAAGCTTGGTCAGCATACTGAGGAGGATGACTGGAGGATTTCAGCCGACAAAGTCACCAAAACACATTAACCTCCTAAGACCCTGCATCTTCACATGTGGACATTACATTTCTGCCTCCCAGACCCAGGATACTTCATTTTGCCCACGTCATCTTTTGGTGACATCACACCATTACACCCACTTCAGGGAAAAAACAACAACATGAATTTATGTACAATAAAACTTGTAACTTAAACCTAGTAGCTAACGAATAACATTAAAAACATTACTTCCTGTACAAAGACCAGGTTTAGTAATTGTACTTATTAGATGTCACTTATCCTCAATAGCAAGGAAAAATAGAAATGCACACCAGACAAATGCTCAGGTCTCGGGGGGTTAGTAACACATTAATAACATAGTAATAACACAGTAACAGGACCCATGCTGACTGTGATTCAACAGTTTCCTGACCTATGGTTGAAGAATGAGTGTCTGATTGTGAATTACTCTCTACACAGACAGGAGCTGTCACAATGCCTCCTGGTGGATGGGATGTGAATTTTTGGAAACTGTCAAATCAGCAGCAGAGTCTTCAATTGTTCTCAGTTTTAAGTTTTAGTCCTCGAGCATCTTTTCTGTCCTCTTCCTTTTAATCTTTTCCCTTTAACTTGACTTCTGGCTTTAATTTTTATCGATCTGAATTCACTGTCATACAACTTAGACTGAAGAAGCTACATGACATCACAAAGAGCACTAACGAACAGAGGATCGTTACCATGTTCTGATGCATGAACACCACATACTGGCTTATTGTGGTTCTGAATTGCACTCCTGTTAGTCTCCTTCATTTTGAGTTGGGGGGGGGGCACTGTGGGATTACCTGTTAAAAGAATTCTGAAAGGAATCAATGACACATCCATATTCTTTTAAAACTTGATGACAGAAAGCTCCTTTAATGAGCAGTGCTATCCTCCAACACTTTACAGAGTAAATACAAAGAAAGTTAGTCAGTTAAAAAAAAAACAATAGTTATCAATGACAAAGGACTTCAAAAGACACATTATGTGAAACAAAAGAACTGAAATATCACAGACACAACAGCTGGCTACTTCTGTAAGTGAGAATGGTACAAGGTTTGTACTAAGGAGGAAGCAGATACTGTTTCTGTCAACTGTTTTTACAGATTTTAGTTCAAACTGTTTTGAATCAAAGGGGCACTTGAAATACCTGACTACAAAAGGGCATCACTAACTAAAGAATAGTGGTGCAAGGGCTGGGGTTGTGACATTATTTTCCCTGACTTTCTGTCTGCGATATGGACTGTGCTTGTCTGTGTGTGTCTGTGTGTGTGGGCACGTTTGTGTTTGTTTGTCTGTGCACAAGTTGAGATGGATCTTTGCCATGCTCAATATCAGAAGCAGAGGAAAATGCAGGATCATGCACTCAGCTACAGGACCAAGGAGCAACTCTGCTCTGCAAGCAAATAGGACACTCCTGCTTCCCCTTTCACGCAGGCATGTGCTCACTCCTACACATACGTGATAAGGATGGAAGGGCTCAAAAATTCATGGTTCAGAACTCATGATGTTTCGTGATCCCGATTTTCGGTTGGGTTCAGTGTTCATTGCTGCTTTTAACATCCCAGAATACTATATACACCTCCCAAAATCAACTGTTAACAGTTTTTTTCTTAATCAATTATGTCATGTCATTTAGTCATATGGATCCTGCAAGAATGAGACGGATTGTTGTTTTGTACATCATCAAAGCTGAGACATGACTTTCAACAAGAGTCCTCAGTAAGGAAAGCTGCTATTGGCTGCCCCAGAAGTCGCTGTAAGTCACTAGATGATGACATCACCTAATTTGCTTATTGAGCCATTTGCATGTAATTGTCCTGAACACTGTAGGAGAAAGGAATAACACTATAGGAGAGACAGAAAGTGTGTAAAAATTAAACTTAAACATGTTTGGAGCTACGAATGAAGTTCCTTTTATCAATCCTCCTGCTTTATTCAGGCTTGGGATCAACAAAAGTGACAAGCAGCGTGATCCATTTGTTGCTTGCTCTGGCTTTAGCTACTACAAGTGAGGAGGACTTGTCCACCTGTGAGTGTTTATTTATCTATTATTTTTTCTTTTGTGGGGGGGGGG
>RPOG01009314.1:0-12021 GCA_008086565.1 Thalassoma bifasciatum | reverse complement strand
CTTGAGCTTAAAAAGTGAGATTTCACTGGCATAATGTGAATTCAACACCCTGTTTGAACTGGCCGGAGCAGCGGCCGGACGCACTACCTGCAAAAAACGCCGTGCGACACCGGCCGTAAGCACAGCACCGAAGGTGACGTAAGCTGCCGAGGTGACACAAGGTGATACAGTACGTCATGTGAGGGGGGTTGGGGGGGGGTCAACGAAGCAGCATGTACAAAGAGACTGAGAGAGTCAAACTGGAAAAAAGATCGGCGTCGCTGTGCGTTCCTGTCGTGCAATCCTGAAGCACAGCGACGCGCTCAAAAACACACTTTTTCGTGTTTGCACCCGGTGTCGCACAGCGCTTACTGCAGATCTACGCCGGCCTCCCCCTTCGCCACTTCAACTAAAGTGCTGCTGTTGTTGGGTTGCCTTGTACCCTTTTCTTATTTCCTCCTCCCCTCCCGAAACCCTTCCTCCTTCATCTTCGTCTTCTCCTCCCTCGCCGCCTCACAAGTCTCCGTGTCGAGTCTCGTACTTGTTGATGATGTTCCTGCAGCGCCCCAGCTCTTTCCTCATGTCGGCCACCTCCTGGCGAAGCGCTTGGTTCTCCCTCTCCAGGAAGGCGGCGCGCACCGAGATCTGGTTCTCCTTCAGTCGCCTGGCGTCCCGCGAGCGTTTGGCGGCCTCGTTGTTCTTGACGCGCCGGCTCCAGTACTTCTCGTCCTGTCATCGTCAGCGCCGGTTTGGTATGTTGGGGTGTGTGGGGAGGACGGGGGGAGGAGAGAGACACAAAAAAGAGAGGAGAGCGTGTGATGAGAAGGGTCAGTTGTGTGATGAGTGAGAGAGAGAGAAAATGACAGGGAAGAGAGAAAGAAAGAAAGAAAGAAAAGTGGCAACAGCTCAATAGTTGCAATCACAAAGCACAAAAGCCAAAACACAAAACAAAGACTGCAGCAAAGCAGGAGAAAAGCTGAGTATTTCAACAGTTTTACACCATTCAATCAAAATATTTGGCATCATTTGGAGTTTACTTGAAAAAGCTGAGTCATATATTTCTTTTCACATTGGTGGTTGTCTGTAAGCAGTTTGCAAACGGGAAACAATTAGCTCCAATTACCATGAAACAAATGTGTAAAGATAGACATCAATATTGGCTCTGTAGCCATTTAATGTGTTTATTTACATATTTGTAGTGATAAAAGCCGCTGCCAGAAATGAACTGCTAACTTCAGTTGCTAACATCAGCGATAAGTGACGTCATTTTTGGCGCCAACAATGCTAGCATCAACAGGAACAAGGGGTCAATGTGAAGTTTAGCCTCAAAATAAAGTACATAGCTTTAAACTTTAGGACTTAGCTAACATGACATGTTTACTCTCTGTTTGTTTACAGGTGTTTGTTGAAAGTTTTGTTCTTTCCTTTGCAGAGGAATGACTGTAGTTGTTAGATAGTTGTAGAGCTAACAGCGCTAGTGGCACTAGCACGCTTCATAAATCTTAACATCTTATTCCAAGAAGTAACAGTAACTATTTTTGTTTTTTTATTGCAGTCAACACACTTAATATTTACTATTATATGTATAATGTAACGTTTAAAGCAGCTAGCAACCAAATGGAGCTAAGGTTGCTAAGTTGTGTAGCTTTTTTATTTCTTTCTTTTTTGTAAATTTGTTTTTATTAACAAAACATAAACTTTACAAGTGAATCCACCAGTAGTAAATAATAACAAAATATATATATATATAAGTATAATAATAACAATTAGTATAGCTTGCTTTCTGTGCAGTAGCTTTAAGACTGTCTCTAAATGTAACTTTAGCACTTTAGCTTTCTTTTTATTCTCAATACAGTTATTGTTTGTTTTTATATGTTGGAAGTGCTATATTTAAAAGGGGCTAGAAACAAATAATTACTGTATTTTAGCTAAAGAAAACAATAGATTTATCATAGTTTGTTGCTTTTAACTGTGCCAACCAGAGACTCTTAGCGCTAACAGCTAACTGCGCTAGCACCAAAAGACAGATGGGGTTTAAGAACAAAGTAAAATAAAAGCTACTTGAAGCATAAATTAAAGTTTTGAGAGATGTTTAGAACTTTCTCTGAACTGTTACAAATATTTGACATTCTTTGTACTTCCGCTTTCTGCCTGTAGGGGGCAGCAGTGGAATCAATGCACTAACACAAAAGTAATTCCCTCCGTCTCGTCTGTTTATTTCTAATATTGGAACATTTTCCTGTGTTTTGTTACTTCACACACCTCAAAGCCAACAGAGAAAAGCACATAGACGTTTGAGAAACAGCCACGAAAGGAGTTAACAAGCTGAAAGCTGAAATCCAGAGCAGGTGTTGCATGGCACAACTTGGATTTTCTTCAGGCATGAAATAAATTGGTTGGCCGATGAAAGGCTCATGAGGGAATGATTGGAAACTGCAGAGATTGTTGTGTTAAACTTTTGGACTCACAGAGCAAGATAGGAATCCAAATTGGAAATAAAACCTTGTCGAGATCTTGATCTGAAAGATTTATAGCAGCAGAGTCGCTGCAGGCTAAAGAGGTTCAGAGCGTTTCCTCTGAGACTTTCAGGATCTGATCATATTTAAGAAAATCATTAACCCTTCTGAATTCTTTTTTACTCTATTTTCTTCATGGAAAACTCTCTGTAATGAGTTGATCTTGGAATAACTTTGATGGAATCCAGATTTTCCTCTCCTTCAGTGCCGTGTTGATATTAACCAGAGTTTATTTTTGATGAGCTGCAGAAAAATCCCAGCCTCATCCTGACTCTGGTAGGAGATAATTTTCCCCCCCAAACGGCTTCGGAGATGAATTATAAAACCTGTGACGGCAGAGCGCAGCAAGGTGAGCGTCTTCATCTCCCCATAAATCAGCGACGCCTCAGGAGCTGCAGCTGCTCCGCGCTCAACTATGAAAACGTGAAACCATTGATCAGAGCTTTCTCCGCCTGTGTGATGAGCCGGGCAGAAAATATTTTAGGACTCTCGTCAGGAGGCATCAATACGAGTGGGCGTCACGCTCCTACAGATTTTTCCACATCAGTGCAGGAGCTGTCAGAGAGCGCTGGCCTTTGTCTCCAGTGAGTTCAGAGTTTGAACTGAACAGTCTGAGCCTCGGGCCGAAGAGAAACCTGACCTCTTTGGTCTGAGAGTCTCTGCGCTGTATTTTAAAAAAAGCTTGTTGATTTTCCATTTCCTTCTTTTTACAATGGCAATGTAGCTTTTTATTGACTGATTTCTTCTGCATTTGTTACTATTCAGTGACTAATTCATGTAAAAACCAGTCTGATTTTCTTGCCGGTGCTACAAGATTTCAGTATGTCCATTCGTAAGAGTGTGTCCTTTTTTTAATTTTAAAGAAAATTTCAGGCTTCAAATGGAGATTAGAGCCACTGAAAAGACTGTTTTTGAAATTCTGGAATTAATTCTAAAATTTTGACAAAAAAAATGTCAGACGTTTATTTTCTGACAAAAAAGAAAATCACTATTCCGGAATCTTGACACAAAAGTTAGGATTCTAGAACTTTAACAAAAAAAAAAAAAGGCAGAATTCTGGAATTTTCCCATTAAAGGTCAGTTTTCTTGGCTTTAATTTCAGAATTTCAGTTGAGTCAAATTTGTGACAAAAAAATCAGAGTGAAAATAAAGAAAATTGGAGACCAAACCCATCAAATATTTGTTCTTTGGATCTCACATTTACGTTCAAAAAAAAAAAAAAAAAAAAAAAAAACAGTTTTATGTCAGAATCAAGACATTTTCACATTAAAATTCAGGACTCAAGAATTGCGAAATAATAAAAAAAAGTCAGAATTCTCAAATATTTATGTGGGAATATCAAAATTCTGGAATCTGGATACAAAAGCAAGAATTCTAGAACTTTAACTAAAAAGAGGAGAGTTCTAGAATTTCACATTCAAGGTCAGTTTTTCTCCTTTAATTTTCAAAATTTCATAAAGTTGGAAATTTGGAAAAAAATCAGACTGAAAATGATAAACAAGTAAGAAAAATTATGTGTCTGGGATGTGACTGTTTTAAATTAAACTCTAGCTCAGTTTTAAACATAAAAATTCAAGGCCAAGAATTTGAGAGTAAAGCAAAAAATTTCAGGAAAATTAAAAAAAAAAAAGGTTTAAATTCATAATGGAAAGCAATTTAATCTTGCAGAAGCTTATTTTTACAGCCCTAACTATTAATATTTTTATTTTTTTGTTCTTCTAAGTGGCCTTTATCTTCCTGTCAGAGACTATGTGAAACAAGTTGTGTTAAATGTTAGCAAGAAAAAGTGACTTCAAACATACTAATTTTAGATGTTTTGAAGCTAATGGTCTTAAACATCAAGTTAAAGTGCTTTTAAGAGTTAATTTTCAGGCTGAAAATTAACTCTTAAGGCTGAACATTATTAAGTTTCTTGGTCACCAGATCCCTATAGAAATCTTTGAGAGGGTAAATATTTCAGGCCTGAATTTTTTTATATATAAATTTTCATGGCTGTCTGTCGTAAAACGGCTTTCGAAGCAATAAAACCTCAGAACAGTTAATAGGCGAAGAAGCTGTTTGCATGTTTGAAAGTATTGAAATGAGTCAGATCTGCGGGACAGCAAAGGTTTGTGGGAGATGTATTACCTTCTGCTCGTTGGGGACCAGCATCTTTCGAGCTTTCTTGATCATCGGCTGAGGTTTCAGCTCCTCGTCGGAGAAACGGTGCCGTCGCGGATCGAACGCCTCCTGGCCCGGGACGCTGGACAGCGCCAGGTCCGCCGGGTCGGGGTCAAAGTTCACCATGATGTCGCTGTTCCCGTTGGCTCCGGCCGGCGGTCCAGAAGGTCCAGGGGGGCAGGTAGAAGAAGGTGATGGGTCCTGAGGCACCGCCTGACCACCTGAGGGAGACACAGAGTCACATTACCTTTAAAAAAACACTTTTCCTGTGATGTTTTCTTCAATTCTTCTGCAGATCTTTAAATTTGAAAGACTTCATTATTGATTTTTAATGAAAGCCCTGGAGTTTCCTTCTCCATTTCTTTCATAAATTGGTTGATGTTGGTGTTGTGGGCGAGCCAGATGTGCACGCCAAGATTTACAACACCACTGCAAATCTGCTGTTGATGAAAAGGTCGGAGGTGAAGAGAGGTCAAAGGGCAAACTCATCCACACATGCTCAATCTGGGTAACCTATTTAATGGAGAGTTTATGGAGTTTATACGTCGATCAAACAGAAGATGAATGAAAAAGAGAGGGATGGAGAGGTGAAGTCGGGCGGTGAAAGGCAGCGCTTCATTTTTGTTTCCACATATTCAGTCAAATCTGCCTCCCTCTCCATTCAGACGCCGTAAACACTGGCTTAATTACTGCTTTAGCCGTCCAATCATCATCATCCACTTTCATCTGCAGATTAAAGCCCATCTGCCCCCATCGGCGCTGAGGACGGTCACATGTCAGAGAGCGGCGGCTCGAGCTGCAGAGGATGATGGGACAATCCCCGGTGGATCTGATCAAATCTAACGTGAACCCTGAATCACATGATTACAGAACGACTCCAAACACCAGGGGAACCAAAACGGGATGATGACAGCGCTGTGAGGGTGTCGTTTTCCATCAATAGCAGCTGCTCTGAAGGAATGTACAAAATGTTCTCTCTAAATGTGTTTCATTTCTCTGAATTAAGACTTAATATTTCATAAAGGAGCAGAAACAAAATGCACGGAATCTGACCTTTTCTTTACTCTTGCTCAAGGCGAATGTTGTTTTACCATATTTCAGTGCAAACGACCTTCATGAGGCAACTTTTAGTTTACTCTGGGAGGAAAAACAAAACATGAGTTGATTCCTGAACACTCTGCCTCTTCTTTAATGTGTTCATGCACAGATTTGCTTGTATGTTTGAAAGGGACCTTTCAAATTAAGAGTGAAGAGGAGGACTACAAATAGACACCTCAAAGGTTTTAGCAGCTTTAAAGCTCCTGTGAGTAATTTTCTGTGTTTCGATGTTGTCGCCCCCTGTGGACAAAGCAGTTCTCCATACAACTTTGTTGATTTTTGCATGTATATGTTTTATTTTCTTATTCCTTTCTTTCTTTCTTTCAACAGTTAAATGTATCACTCACCGTGAATATTGCCATTTTATGTCCAACGCCTACCCCCTCCCAGTAGTTACAAGTGCTGAAAATTTAAATTATGATCATTAAATGCTATCTTTGGTGGTCTTATTCACTTTTGTAAGTCATAAAAAAGCATTAATATTCATTTGGTCAGTTTTGTAACAAGTCGAAAAATTCTCATGGGAGCTTTAAATTCTAAAAATAACTCAAGACTTCATTTCCTTACTTAACTCATGCAAAAAGATGTTTCTTGCAACTCTAAAAATGTGTCAAGAAACCAGAAATCTTGCCTGGCTTTCTGTCTTATTTTTAGAAAAAGATTTTCTTATCTGACTCAGTATGAACCACATTCACCTGAAAGTCAAGAAAAACACTTTGTGATATTTGAAGACAAAAAAATAGGCAAAAAATACTTCTTTAATTCCTCGTACGAAGACGTTGTTTCTATTTCAAGGAATTTGACAAACACTTTTTTTCTTACCCCATAAGAGTTTTCTTCTTAAGCTATTCAAGCTTTTTAATATCTTGAAATATGTGATTTATTGTGACTTGTCAGGTGTATGTGGCTCTTTAAGTATCATAATGAACTAGAAATTAGACATGACGTCTCTCTTAGATTTGATTTCACAGAGAAAGAAACGTGTTTTTTTAGTATCTGTTACTTATAAAGTATAATGTCACTTTCCCTTTGGCGTATTTTTTGTCCCGATGTGTGTGTCCCAATTCAACCTTTTCACTCCTGATATGACACCCATACTGCAGCTTTGAGTATTGGCCGATGCCAATATTGATCTGATACGATATCAGCATGAATGGTGTGACGTTCAGCTTTTTTTTTTTTTTTGTAGGTCTTCAAGTCTTGAATAAGCCTTTTAGGAAATTTTAAAGTTTGTATTAAACTTCTCCACCTCTGTGCCAACCTGGAAACTTCTGCATGATAAGTTTAACACTCAGCTGTAATGACTTTTTCAGACTTGAACAAAAAATACTGCTACACGTCGACATCACTCCTACTCTTTGATACTTTGTTTGTACAGTGTTGTTGTGATTACATGGACTCTGCATGCTCGACCAATACATGATATCAATAATGGATCAGGACACCCTTACAAACTTTCTTTTAAGGTATCCATTTCTCAATCTTTTACAGTCTACATTTAAGACTATTGTCCATCACACAGGCTCTGTACTTCAGCTTTGAAGCATTTAAATTGTGAGTTATCATTTACTTTCACTTTGGCCTCTTTGTGCCCTTGAAGGCTGATTTCATGTTCAAGATTGTGACTTATGTTCCTTTGTTCTTTCCTGTTACTTTGTTTTAGGGACATAAAAGTCAGTATTCTCAGATTTTGACATTAAAAAAATCAAACATAGGTAGATTTCCACGATTTTCACATTGAAGGTCAGTTTTTAACCTTTCATTTAAAAATTCTATCAGGTTGGAATTCTGAATATTTTTTTTTTTTTATCCTAAATCTTAAGTCTTAACTCTCTTCAAATTTACTCTGCACCATCTGTTCTGACTGCTGATAAAGTACAATGTGAAAAATTTTCCCCATTTTTTTTATTTCGCCTTTTCAGTGAAGTTGTTTTCCAACATAGTCACATACAAGTAAAATCATTTTTGTAATATATGGTATAATAGACCTCATTTATACATAATTATACCTCTTTTCTGAGAAGAAAAGGAGCAGAAATTTTGACTTTTCTGTAACTAAAGTTTTTATCAGAGGTGCATATGTTGATGTATTATCACAGACAGGTTTATGTCAAAGTTTGGGCGGGAAACTGTTTCAAAACCATTTCATTTTTTTAATGACAACAGATGCTATATAATTTTATTTAACACATATTTGAACAAAAATGGTCCCATATGGAACTATCCATGTAATTTTCAAGGACAAAAATGAAAGTTATGAGAAGATAACTTTAGAAATTGAGTCAAATTGACCTAAAGACAACAGGAGGGTTAATATGATTTTGTATTTAAGGTTGTTTCTAAAGTTCCTTTGTGTAACTTTGTTGTATAGTTTGTACTTTTTACTTTACTAGTGTTAAAAAGTTGAATCTTTTCTTTGTCTTGTTGCCAGACTTTTTTCGCCCTCTACTTCCACTCCAGTTAAAAAGAAACAAAACAAGCATGCATTCTTCTGCTATCTCTGGAACGGTACAAAAAAACATTGGGAAAAAAAAAGAAAAAAAACTCTGCAGCTTCATTAATTTGGTGTCTACATCCTGCTCAGGTCACAGCCTCCAGCTTGAGCGTGTTGTGCTTGTCTGAGGGAGGCTGTCTGCACAGTCACGTGTCTCCATCATACTTCATCAACCGAGCACCGAGCCAAGAATGAGGCCCACCAAGATGAGTGGACCATAAAGAGGATTACCGTATAGACGGAGGCGAAGCGTTCCGAATCAGATCAGAGAGAAAGTGCAGGAGGAAAACAGGCGCTTTCCCCTCTTTAAATCAAACCCTGCATCTCGTTTCTGAACCACATTTCACTATTTTACAAACAGGTACACACTTTTCTCTCTGCTGCTGTTTTTCAAGTGTTATTGCAGTTCCACCAACTCCCCACCAGGTGTCAGTATCAAGCAAGAAAACCTGCAGACAGGGGCAGCGGGTTCACACCAGAAAGGATTTACAACCAGCAAGAAGGATCAGGTTTTCTGTTTAACCCTTTATGATACTGAATGATATCAGAAAAATATACAGAATCAGAAAATCTGCAACTGAAACGAGTAATTTAATGCTTTTCTGCAAAATGAATAATGCTGTTTTGTTCCTGAGGTTGATAAACTGGATCTTCATGCAGAAAAGAGTGAAAAAATGATTCTGCTCCAATGTGACTTGAAGCCAAATAAGTTCAAGTTATTCTGGGATGCTGTTAGTGAATATAAAAACTGCCTCTTGATGGTTTTACCCTGCAGCAGTTCTGCATTAGTGCTTCTTTTCTTTTCTCAACAAAGCCTCTATTTTCAGTCATCGTTTCTTAAAATCAGTTTGTACACCTGCAAACTCAATAACATGATTTTTCTTCCTCTTTGGAAAACAAACGATAGCCAGTCGAGCAATCGTCCGACTGCAGTCTGAACTGTTTTGTGGCAGCGTTTGTAAGACTCTTTTTTTTTTTTTCTTTTTTTTTTCCCGGAGCTCCAGGCACGGAGCCACGGATTAAAAATAACTCCGAGTGCCGAGGACCAATATCGAGTGAAACTGTAGTAGAAGATGTCAGATACATGAGTGAGTTGAAAAGAGAAGAGACGTGTGCACAGAATCAAATCCTCCTCTGTTTTTTTTTTTTTTACCAGATGAAATTAGTCAGAATTTTCCAGATTCTAAAGACTCAGCATTTATTAATCATTATGTATTTTAACTGATGTGTCAGGAAGATGTTAAAGCATCAAAATCATCATCCAGGAGCGTTTTTAGTGCAGCTGGAGCCTTTCGTAAACCCTTAAACGTCAAACAGAGCGGGAAAACTGACACTGATCTGCTTCTTGGCTGCCTCCGCGAGCCGTCAATCATTTTATTACAAGCGTCAACCGCAATAACACGACCCAATCCTCCACGGGATCGCAGAAGTCAGACTCCATCGTAGGAAATTCCCCCACGTTTCTCCCCCCGAAACTCTTATGCAGCTGAAAACACTTGACTCTGCAATGCTGTTCTTTTACGAGAGTGGGAACTTTAAATAAATTCTGGGCTGGTTTTCGGGTTCAAGCTGAAGTCAAACTGACATAAATCGACTCACGGCGGTTTATTCGTGCTGTTGCTAAAGTGGGTGAAACGTGTGACACCTGAGGAGAGTTTTCTCACCGTTTAATAACCCCGTTTTATGACGACATGTACCAAAACTATAAACACACTTCCTACATGTTCATTTTCCTTCTGTCACCCACCGTGGGGGATAAATACGTCACTCTCCAGTTATTTTCCTTTAAATGACACAAAGAATACAAATAAACCAAGTTTTTTAGCATCTTTTAGCGCGTTGTTTTGGTTTTATGGCTGTTTCTTAAGCCAAACAATGATGCTTTATGCCGAACTTTAATCTTAATATCTTCAAATCAGATTCATTTTTGAGTAATAACCCACTGTATATGAGATTTTTGAGACTTAATCTGATTTGTTGGGAGGCACCAGGCTTTAAACATGTTTCACTTCTAACATTGGTGCTCATGTGAATTCTTCTGCTTTTGGATTTAGCCTCTAGTGGACACTCAAGGTACTGCAGATATTTTTACGCCTGCATTTTTTTTTTCCCTCACATTGATATTAACCCCTGACATTTCTTTTTGGACACTTGTGACTGCTTTTTGCCCAGTTTAGTCACTATTCACTTTTTTCCTACCCCTATTTTGCAACCATCGACTTCTTTGTAAGTTTTCTTCCATCTTTGTTTGCCATTTTGTTGCCAATGGCTATTTTTTTAATCACTTTTCTCTTTTCTTTGTCACTTTTTTGCCCATTGCTGCTACCACCTGACTATTTTCCAAGTTTTCTCAGAATTTCTTTCTAATTTTGTTGCTATTTGGTCCATTTTCACAATTTTTTTGCTACTTTCCGAGTATTTCTCAAGTTTTCTCCCAAGTTTCTTGCCAAGTTTTATTGCTTTTGGACCATTTTTGCCACATTGAATTTATTTTCTTGCTGTTTTTGCCATTTTTTTACCACTTATATTTTCTCTTGCAAAGGTACTTTTCAACGGTTTGTCTCTTTGGTTGAGCAGGACTGAGTACACACTAGTGTAGAGCGTAAAACACCTACTGCAAAAACTGAATCTGATATTTCTTCACATTTCACGTTACAAAAATATTGCACTGTTTGGGTTTGGAATATTGCAGCAGGACATATTGTGATTTAATCTAATTTAGGATTAATTGCCCAGCTCTAGCTCTAACTTAGCTCCTTACGAATGGGAAACCATTGGTGGAAAAGGTGTAACAGAGGCTAATGGGCTCTTGATTTAACTCAGTTGAACTTGTAGATTGTGAGGTGAGTTTGAGTGACTAAAGAATACTTTTTTTTTGTTTTAACATGTGAATTTGTTATTCAGCTTAATTATGGTTAAATATATAGTCAGATTTAATTTACGCTAATTTAAAAGCCAAGAATAATCTTCATAAGTGCTTTAAGTCAACAGGTGGTTGTAGTAGGGATGGGAACTTGAGGTTTCATTTACACAACAATATTTCACAGCGTTTCACCCTAAAAGACAGGAAAACGCGATGAAAAAAATTTGCAGAAACGCGAGTTTGCATGTCAGGCCTGTAGATGGCGATATAAGTGTAGAAGCCGTATACACGACAACAGCATAGAGGCTGAAGAAGAGGTGAGCAGATCATCTGGAGTTTATATTAAAAACTTCTTCTCTTATTGCAGAAATAGTGAAATAAGTGCACATTTTGGAAGAAGGCAGTCAGTAGATTCAGAAGATATTTTAAATATTCCCAGTTTGTACTTACTTAATATCTGTTTTTTTACATATTGATATTTAATGTTTATTCTTTGTACAAAGAGAGCACAGTTGAAACGCAACAATACTTTCGCATTTCACCCTGAAACCGCTGAGTACTACTAAAAAGCTCGTATCAAAATCATCAATTCACCAAAAGATGAAACGTCCTTTTTCTGTAGTCGTTCATCAATTCTATGTAAACACAAATTGTTGACAAGCACCAAACATAAACCCATCATGAATCTCCCATAATGCACAGAGCCATACATCCCCCCCTCTTTATCCTCTATCTATACGTCCCCTGCTCCATCTGTTTGCACATGCAGCAGCAGCGACTCCATCAGCTGGTTTGATCTGACTCTCTGGCAGCTGGACGGAGCTGATCCTGGATAAGTCTGCACAAAGCCGCGTCCTAATAACAACCATTTTGGGCAAAAAGTTGAAACCGATCCAAGAACAAGCTCCCGG
>RPOG01009311.1:0-12029 GCA_008086565.1 Thalassoma bifasciatum | reverse complement strand
GTTGCAGTTTCTGCTATCAAAATGTTTTCAGATGAAGCAAACAGTATAAGATGTTTTGATGAAATGTCAGAGGATTACACTTCTGTAAAATTAGATCTAGAGATGAAAGCCTCCTCTTCGGGTGCAATCTGAATATTTAAATTTTAGATCAAAGTGAAAGTCTGAAAATGCACTACATCAGGTAAATAGAGGGGTAAAATTGTGTGGCTTGTGAAGATGTATTTTGTCATTGTAGTTCAGATTTATTTTGGTAAATGCACCCTGGGTAGAAATACGAGATATTGTGGATTTACAAAACGAAGTCTGTTTGCAGACCCACCTAGTATAAAACCTTGCTCCTGCTTTTTACCACATCCATTGTAAAGCCATGCATGTGCAATAGCTTGGTATCTATGACAACAGTTAAATAAAATAGATGTCAGTGCACCTCATTTCACCTGATTTGCAAATGAATGCTGGTTGTCACGGGCTACAATGATGTCATATCTTATACGAGTGAAAATAACACAAAATAATACCCCAGAAAATCAGAAAAATTACACATTTAAAACCTACAGAGGAAAGACTTCCACAGCCTCTCAATCGTTTTCTCCCCCTTCTCTCTCTGTTGGTAATTTCACAGAGCATTTGAAGTCAGACCTGTTGCTGAAACATCCGCAAAGATGTCACTTAAGGACTGAGGAGTCTTGGATCAGGTGCTCTATAGAGAAGAGGAGCTTTTAGCTAACGAGAAAACCAAGAAATAACAGCACTTGTATGTCTCATCTTCAGAAGGGTGAAAAAGATTGCAAGGCAGGAACCTTGCCTCAAAAAAAACATGATGATGTTTTTAGTACATATTTAGGATTAAGATTCAGAAACCTTGCAGGCAAAAAACACTGTGTTCGTTCTCCACTTCTGCTTCAGGCCAACAGATCAGCACGGTCTCTAAAGACCTGTGTTTGCTGTCACGCAGCATTGGCAAGGTCTGAGAGCAGCAGTGAGCAGATAGTGTGTTATTACACAGTGTGATTATACACAGCTTTATAATTAGGGGACTGATAAGCTAATGTGCTGGTCGCCCTTTGTGTGAATGTATACGCAGATATAATTTTCTGCTCATGAAATTTACTTAAAGAGGGGATATTTTCTTTTTCTGGGCATTGTACAGTTCTGTGTGTACCCCTGTAATAGCTTAAATGATGAACCGTTTTGAAAAATCCCCTATTTTTCTCACACTGGTGTTTTGGAAAACCTTGTTTCAGCCTCTGTCTGAAACATTTTGATTTAGCTGATGCCTCTTTTAGGTTCACCACTCCACAAACCCCCTTCTCTCTGATTGGTCAACTGTCCAGAGGCCTCTTGAAGGCAGAGCTGCAGGCAGACCGTGGTCTTTGAGGCACACCCTTCCAATATGTCATGAACCAATAAAGAAGTCATATACAAATCACCTCAATATTTTGGTAAGTTCAGTGAAGAGTTAGTGTTGTTTTTAGAACTGGCTGTTTTGAGCAGTTTACAAGAAAATTCAAGTATTTCTACAACATATAAGTAAGTAGCCGTTTGTTATACTATCTAGCAATGTGACTTTCTATCCATATTTGAAAGATCAAAAAGCATAATACCCCCTCTTTAATTATTTCTGTCAGTAAAATTTCCTCCATTCTCACTTATAAAGCTCTTAATGAGACCTCTTGCAGTGTATGGCTTGAATAGGAGCACAAATGAATGAAGCTGTTGTTCCTTTCACATAAACCAGGGATGCTGATTGAGCCTGTTTTACCATTGTATGGAGGAGGGATTGACAATAAAAGTGGCTTTCACAATGACCTATAAGCTGCACTCGGGGTCCAAACAAATATTTCAAGATTGAGTTTTGGTTGTTTTTAACTGCCTTGTTTTGGAGCTACCACACTTTAAATAAAAGCTATAAAGGTTAAGGTGTTAGGTTATGTAAGACAGGCCAATGGAAAATCAGACTGTGACAACACACCCTTTTAAAATAGTAACACTGCTATGTGTCTTTAAATAGGTCTATTAATGAAGCCTATAAATAGGACATGCCATGCATGAGTACAATGCATGAATGAAGAGCAGCAGGTCTTGTTTTCATGATGTAGCCAAGGTCTGGTCGAGTACATAAAGATGGTAAATAAATTTACTAAGACTGCCATTTTTAGTCCGTCTGTCTGATGTCACTGTTTGTTTGATATTGTATCAAAAACAGTCCACAGTCACTCGTGTAGTACAACTTGGATGTGTCCACAGAGCGCCTGAATTTTCAAGTTGTGACTGAGCTGTAGGATGACTCATCAAAAATTAGACACAGGCCCTGCTGTGTTAACAGTCTGTTAGTGTTTAAGTGTCAGAGCGGTAGGTTGTTTTGATGAATTACCTACATACTAAAACATGCGTCTCTACAGGGGTGGAGGAGAGAGAGTGGTAAACAAAACTAAAGAATCAAGTCAAGGTATGCCTTTTAAAGCCCCTGGGATTTTTCTGTCTATTTTATGAAACAAATTGAACCATCAAAGAAACGTTAATATGATTTAAAGTATACTGGGGAAGCCCTTCATTTGACCATCAAGCAAAACGTAGTTTTTCAGACAACACTGCCTATACTTATACAAAACAAAATCAGTAGAGATGTAAGGGATAAATGCTTTGGCCACAGGGGGGGGGCATCAAAACAGACAAAAACTACGTTTTTACGGTTATTGGAAAAACAAGTAAAAACAGAATTTTTCGATAAAAAACATGGATCAATTCTATGTAATTGATGTTTAGCTCTTTGCTTGAAAGGATAATACAAAAGCACAATTTTAATTACCTACTTAATTCCATTTTATATCCAGGGAACTAACACTGACTTCAGCGTTTTAAAGCCATGGTGATAAACTTTGGAAGATCTGAAAATTGTGTATCGAAGCTGAAAGTATGAATTTCTGGAAATTGTTAAAAAAAAAAAAAAATCAGCTTTATCAGTTCTACAGTCTAAGAGGTTCTTGCTTATTTTCTGCAAAATAATGTCTGCAGAAAATGTGAGCTGTATTCTGGAGGTCAATCTCAAAGTTTGAAATCACATTTTGAAAAAGAGGGTGTTTTTGTGTTTTACTCAAAGCGGCTCACAGCTTTGAGGCACAGCACCAGGATTTGAAGTGTCCCCTCTTTCAAAATGGATAACCTTTGGTAGAAAACAGAGGTTGAATAAAACAGGACTTTGGAATGAAGCTTCAAGAATTGAGTGAATACGCACAAAACAACTTCATGTGTTTTTGAGACCAAGATTTGACAGTAATACAAGCTAATTTGTTAAATTCCATCCAACCACAGAGTGGCACTTTTCATCTGAAGAATTAGCCTCACTTCAAGTTGATTGCAGTCCTCATCTCCAAGTCTGTGCTGACGTAGAAGATACTAAACTGTAGAAAAGTTTCCTGAGTGATTGGCTGTGATTTGGTCAGAGTCATGATAAAGTGGGCACATGATTGTCCCCTCACTTACCGAACTGTTTCCTCAGAAAAGCTCTTTTTGTGAGAACTTAAAATTGGACTGCTTTATTCATGAATGACTTTCCTGCCTGTTTTTTGCCAATGCCTCCGTGAGCATGTTGCTCAGCCCTTTAGATTGCAAAATACAACTGTTTGCAATGACAATTTTGTAGAATATAATTTAGTTGATGACTTAAATTTCAACAGCCAAATCTGTGATTGTTTCTTTTTATCTACCATAGCCAGAGAGTGGCAGACTTTATAAAGCCAATCTTAAGAAAGCTCTCCAGTGTTCTCAAATTTTTAGATATAAAGGAGCCAAATTATCAACAGAGCAGAACAGCCACTTTATTAGGAGTGGGTACAAAAAAAAAAATCAGTAACATGTTTAAACATGGTGCTTTTCAGATGACAGATTGTCACCAACTTTAAACCACTGAATGACTAAAATTCTTGGTGATCAAACAAAAAAACTCAATTACAAGACTCAGTAGGAGTAAACTGAGTTGAGCGTAGACAGATATTTTTTAGTAGAAATACAAAACATTGGTATATGCCTGAATAGAGGTCAACTTTCATTTTGCATTAAACAAATGCTGAACTGTATTCACATGAAGCATCTGAACACATTTTTCTTTCCTGAATGTTCCTTGTATGTGTTTCTCTTTTGCAGTTGATCATTTGGTTGCCGTTTCTTTTCTTTCCCTAATTTGAAGAGGAGAAAACAGAGTTTTAGCTAGGCTGTTTCGAAGATTGAGTATTGAGATTGATGGGTACTTCTCAAATTTAAAGGTGAAGTATGCAGAAGTTTTCAATAGGGTTTTGTTTCTCTGTTTACAAACATCACCCAAACTCATCTCATCCTGGCTCAGGGTCGGCTGATGCTGATGCCCACAGCCCCTGACCGTAGCTTATAGCACGGCTGACAGTCGCAGCGGTGGACACGTAAAAAAAAACACGGTGGACGGTAAAAAACAGCCCTGCGAGCACTTGCAGCATTACGTGAGAGAAACTCAAGAGCCGTAAACCTGACTTCCTGCAAGTAATTGATATACGCTGCGGATATAGAATCATTTTTCTCTGTGTTAGGGCCCCTATCATAGCTGCTCAGGATAGCGTCTCCCATTCGCTATCAACAACACACAAAGTCCCATGCACACTGGGTGCTCTATGATTGACTGGTCATCACCCATAAAAACTCCTGCTCTTCACTCAGAGGTGTTCAGAGTCCAGCATAATATTAAAAAAACAGGAGGAGGGGGTCTATAAGGGGGTGAGGCAGACACAGACACTGTCAGACAAGTACAGAGGTCCAGAGACAGAGCAGGATTATTCCTGTAAAAACTTAATTTTACTCTATTACTCTATTTTTAAGATCTGATCTTAAAGACTTGACATTCTGAGACATCCTGACCTGAATATATCAATCTCATCTCTTGTCTTTTTATATCTTTCTGCTCCGGCCTCTATCTCTGCCTCTCCATCTGCATCCATCACACTGACATTATGATTGACTGTGTCACCCTGAAAGGCAGGGAGCCCTGGCTCATTCGATTATTCTTTGATCAGACCGATGAGGGTTGAACAGACCCGCCTGTCAGTCCCTTTTCCTCCTGTTTCATCGGAGGATAACAATCAGGGCGATAAGAACAAGTGGAAACGGCCTGTGGAGTGTGTCAAAGTGGAGTCTGGTGTTCCTGCTGTACTTCAAATGACGACAGCGAGGGAACCCTGATGACGCACACGCATACGCACACTTTCTAAATGAGAAAAGGCAGTGGGGCCTGAAGATGCCCTCTTTCATGCTCTCCATCCCACAGCCACTCATCATTTTTCCCCACCGTCTCCTCTTCTCCTCCTCTCCCTGCTTTATCTTTCGTCTTCAGCTTCCCTCCTTAAAGTCTCATAAATCATTTTGTTGTGTAGTCCAGATAAAACACAGCTATTTAACGATCTGTTTAGCAGGCGTCCTTGGCTTGGCTGTCCCGCTCCGTGTTTATCCTTTCAGCGTTTTGTTCACTCAAAGTTCCTGAGGCAAACTTCTCTCACTTTTTCTGAACTTAGTCTCTCAAAAGCGAGGACAGACTCAAGTCAACCTTTTGTTAGACGGCAAACGCTGGTTCTCTCAACAAGGCCGCGCAGAGTCTTGCAAAAAAAAAAAAGAGAAAAGATGTTTGACATTGTGACGCTTGACTGTGTGAGTGTTGCACAGAAAACGAAATCCTTTTGGTTCATCTGTTATGTATAAACAGCTCTTAGTGTTCCTACTTGAACACTGCAAGTTAGACAGTTAACAAGGGGCAGGGACAGCAAATCAACTGGACTTTGCTCAAACACACACAAACACATACAATAAACCTTGCTCACAATCCACATGTATACAAAATCACACACACACACCAACACACACAGACATGTCCACCATCATTGTAATGCCTTTGAATGTGACTCAGAGTGTTTATTACCACTTTAATTGAGCCTCTCCACAAGGTTTTAACACTAATCAACAAAGCTCCTCGTTCTATGTGGTAGCTAACAGACCCAGTCGAATTATGTGCTTGTGTGTGCGTGTGTGGCTTGGAAGAAGTAAATCAGTGATTGTTATTGTTGTTTGCGGCTGGTGTTTGTGTGTCTCGAGGAGGGGGATGGGTTTTGTTGTAGTGCATGCGGGGTCAGGGCTACTGAGTTTATCAGCAGCTTATTCTGTAGTTAATGCAGCAGCAATTTACTGTATGCAGATCAGGGTGCTCGTTTGCACACACAAACACACACACACACACACACACACACACACACACACACACACACACACACACACACACACTGGGGCTGGGTGATGGTTTACAGCCCAATTACCCACCCTACCTTCATATGAAAAGAAAGCTTTAAATCTTTGTAGTCCATGTACATTTTTCACTGTTCTACTGAGGCTCTGTCGCTCACCTTAGTGCCCTCTATTTTTATGTGGAGCACTTTTACTTTCTTTCATTTCTTTGTTTAAAGAATTCAGGTTATCATTTATATATATATTTTTTTTCTTTCGCACACTTAGTTGCAGAGATCATCAACTGTCCTCTGATTCTGAACTAGCATACAGTAATATGCTTAATACTTATATCATATTTCTGATACATTATTCATTTTTTGTGCAAAATAATACTTAATGCTCTCCTAGAGTCAATCATAAAAATAACCACAACCAGAGAAGATTTGGCCTATTTCACAATTGAGGGAGTGAGGAACATAACCTCTGTTCACAGGAAACATGTTGAGCTGTGCATGTCTTCACTCTGGGACATGGTGCCAGGGTTTGGCATTTAATTGAGCAAGCAGCAGCCCATTGTATTGGCAAATATCAGTGTGTTATTGGTCAGTAACTGATAGTTTATTTTTAAGCCAATATCAGCCAATACAGATACCAGTGGATATATATGGTGCATCCCTAGTCTAAGTAACTCATTTTTATGTCAACTTTATGTAAGGGGGCTAAACTCTTTCACTTTTCAGCAGTTTAGAAGAAGTAAAGATTACGAGTTTGCCCATTCAGAGGCACAGCTCACCGGACTGACAGATGTGCACCCTGCAGCACTGACTGAGGAGGCTCCAAGCCCACCTCTCTAACTCAAACAACCTCGACTAAAGTTTGTTTGAGCAAAACATTGGCAACAACTGGCAATAGGCTTAAAAAAACTTCGCTCCAGTAACAGATGCATGGTGTCACAGGGACTACATCCATGTATGAGATATTCTATGGTTGATACATAAACATACATAAACATTAACTTGTGCAAGCAATTGTGCTGGACTCTTGATACAACATTAAATTCTGCCTTATGGCTTTTTTCAACCCAACACAATGAATGATAATCATAGTTAAGGGTTCAGACCCTGCATAGCTGCCATATATCTGTTAGAGAGAGCTTTTTTGAAGGTTGAACAGGACTTTCTTGTGATTATTCTTTTTTTTACACTATAGGCATACTGACTGAAAAATCAATGCAAGTGCAAGAAGAGGTCAAGCTTTAATGATTTTTTAAAGTGCCCTCTGCCGGATCAAAATGCAAAAAGGCGTGATGCTTCTATCTTCTTTTTTTTTAATAACAGTTGAAACATAAACTCTTTCACATATGTCTTTTTTATTTAAGTGAAAGTGCTATTTTGTATTTGTTTGTTTTTCCCATCTTTTGGTGCCTTTTTTCTCTTTTAAAAGTTGAGCTGACAAAAATTTACTAACTATTCATGGATGTTATGCACAGAAATGCAGTACTTGAAAAATACAGAGGATGTTTGTGAATGAATGCAGCCTCACTTGAGTGTATATGTGTGTTTTGTGTGTTATGTGATTTATGTTTGTGTACTGAGCATTACAAGTCCAGATACAAATGTTTTTGATTATCCCACAATCACTGGAAATCAACAAAACTTGTCCCAACAGCCCCTCAGCTTGCTGCTCAATCCATCTTCTCACTTCTTCCCCTCCTCAATCCATTCATGGCTGCTATGGGCCTTGTTGTCATGGTTACCGTGTCCTTGCCATCGCTAAGCCCTGATTGTGCCGCCAGGAGCACAAAGGTTTATGATAACGCAAACACACACCAGAGCAGACGCACATAAACACACACACTTCCCATAAATTTACAGAGGTCTGCTCATATAGATTTTCATTTATGGATCACTTTGACACAATGCACACAAACAGCACAACTCCACACACACACACTATCGCACACTCGTATGGTATATTACACAAGGCTACACAGACAGTGACATCCCATTAATCATGTTGCGTGAGTTAACCCGTTGTCTCGTAGATAAGTCTGCACTTTCCTGAAAGGTCTTTGATATTAAAGCTTCATTTCCAACCTTTAAAGGCCATCACAAAAAAATCACTTCCTGAGCAAACACGGATAAATCCATGCTGCTGTAGCTCGGATGCTGCAGGGAGATTTCTGGCACCAAACCGCACATCGAAGTGCAGTGCCAGGGCCCCAAAGAGCTCTATTTGTGAAGATGGGGGCTGGCAACTGGCTGCTTACCTGGAAGCATCATATAAAAAGTGTTTTCCTGTGTTTGTGTGTGGCCTTGCCTCTGGTATAAGCTCTTGTCTCACATAGAGGATGCTGGGAGATGGAGACTGAGACTGAGAGAAAAACACAGTTGCCATAGTTTCATGCTCTCGACTACAATTAAGGAGCATTTTCCGACCAGTTGCTCTCATCCTCTTGGTTCTCGTTAATATGGATGCTGGTGGTGATTATTGTCTGCCCCTTGTTCCTCCCTCTTGATTAAACAAAACCTTAGGGTGCATTCTCCTTTAAATTTACATTTGATGGTTTATTTCTCCAGCAAATTGATAAATAAAAAGTAATTCTTGCTGTTTCACTTTGTATTCTCCTCCTCTGTCTCAGTCTATTTGTCCTTCTCAGCAGTTTTAAGCGCTGCCCCCTGGGACTATATAACCTTTGACCTTTGTTTGTATAGCAGGAGCTGCGAAATCTGCACACGCATTTCAACAATCCATTAAGAAGAATGGCTTCATGCTTCAAAGTTGACTTAAATTTGGGTCTGCCTTAACTCCCTCCTGGAGTAACATGGAGAAAGAGTAATGTAATTTTTTCAGGATGCCTCATTTACATGCAGGAAGTCAGGTGTGCAGCTCTTGAGTCTTTCCCATGTAGAAATGTGATGCTGCAGGTTCCATCGGAGGCAGCGGGCATGCACTGCCGCTACTCACTGAGCCACAGAGGAGGAGCCCAATTTGGATTTCATGTTTAGAAACATTAATTAAAGATTTCTTGCAGACCCTACCTTTAGGTAGGGCAAAAATTATTAGCACATTGGCTTTAGTTAGAGTATTGCACTTTCTTCTGGGTAAAAATAAAACCTTTACATCTTGACAGTCACACTACTACATTGGGCTGTTGCGCATGAAAAAATGAATAAATTGAAAGTGTTCACTAGTTTTACTGGCAAACCTACTTTGATGCTCAACTTTGGTGGGCAAGTTAGGCCTTCATTTTTCTCACTGGAGGAAAGTGAAGGCATGAAAGCTCGATTATCAAATTCATTGACCAAATTTTATAATCAAATAACTGATATAAACCTTTGAATCTCAAGTGACTGGCTCACAGTAGAAACTGTTATTGATCGATACGGGAGGTTATCAGTAATGTTTAAAGGCCCAAAGGTTTAGGAAGGATGTGTGCACCAGAGTTTTGATTTGTGTGCTCAGAGTGTGTTTTTGGCAAGAGGTTGGATTGATATTTTAGGCAGGCCATGAGAGGGAGGAAGCAGGAAGTATTGACTGAGACTAAAGCTGCTATTTTCAACCTCTGGCTGGTGTGAAAGGGTTTGAACTTGTGTTACGTGATGATAGAGTTGTTCCGGAGGATTAATGAACGATGTTATTGTTTATGTGTTTATGGGTTGTTCTCTATGGCGGATGCATGCAGGTGTTGCTCTATGTTCTCTGCATGCTGACGTAAGGTTGCTACACATTTTCCCTGCAGTCAGCCAGCTCAGCTTGGATGACCTCATTGTTTAGAGTACCGACTTCCACTCTTGCTTTCCTAACTCCCACTCATCCCTCCATCTCTCTTTCTGTTGTTCTCTCTGACCCCTTCCTGTCACTCCTGACCCTCTTTTCCATTTATTTATGCTTTTTATTTATGTATTTATTTATTTATTGACCATGGGTATTACACAACACCATTATGGCCTCATGTCAACTGGCTCAGTGCTGATCTGCCGATCATCTTACTGCTGCTTCTATTAATACAACAGATGCTTCACAGGATTTCCTCTAGCATCTGTGCTAATCCTGTGTTAACAATGTTATATTTCCTGTCACATCCACTTTGAACGTATGATGAACATGTGTTTGTGTGCATGTGCATGCATACAAACAGCATCTATTACACAACTTGTTAACTTCTGTCTGAAGAAGCTTTGTAATGAGCTCAGAGTCAAATGTATAAATATGACTATTAACAGTGACGGACAAAACTCAGTGACATTTTGTCCCATATTTTCTTCCCTTTACACTCCATACACTCCATTTTTATCAGCTTCACTTTCTTCTCCGGAGACTCTTTCACTTGTTCAATGATTTAATAAGATTGTTTTTCGGTTGGAGCTCTTGTGTCACAGTTATCTGAGGGATAACAGCAGTTTCACTGGCAAAAAGAAAGATCATAACTCTGCGTCACCGAGGGTTTTCTGTTCTTGATGAGCCTTTAAGTCACTTTGTCAACCAGAGCCTAAACTTTTCTCTTTTCTTTTATAATATTTTTGAAATCTGTCATGGATTCTCCCCCTGCCTGCCTCTGGCTAAGTCCATATTAAAACAAGATTGTCAACATTATGAGAAGCTTTCTCTTGGACAGAGTGCACATCCATCTGTAGCAGAGATGTACCTCCTCCACCTTTCCACCAGCCTGTCAGTCATAGCCTCTCACAACAGGTGTTTCTGGAGAGCAAAGAGAAAGTGAGAAAAGGAATAGGACAGGGTGAAATGGACAAGATGCAGGTGAATAGATGGAGAGTCTGTCTGGCTCAATAGAAAGAAGGTGTGTTGCTGTTTGTTCTGCTGTGGAAAAAAAAGATAATGAATGGGCAATGAAGCTGTTGAATGAATGAGTCAGCTCTGGCTGCTTGAATGTAGTAGCAAGAGAACTGAGCTTCAAACTGATAAACAGAGAGAAAGAGCGAGACATTCCTGTCTCTGCACTGACAGATTTGGGTGCCTGTCTGCAGACATGTCTGGACCCTCTCTCAAGAGTACACAAGTCTTAGAAGACAGACCACTTGTGACCTCCATGAACTCCAAATTATGTACATTCCTTACCCCAGCTTGGATTTGGTGCTGTTGCTGCTGTCTCATATTGAATATCTGTTCAACTCCGTTATGCAAGTTATAAAAGATTTGTCCATAAAAAGGTTTTATATTTGTTTTCAGGGACTGAGTCAGCGGACAAACAGCCCTGTGGACTTGTCTTCCTGATAAACAGAGGACATAAAAATCCAAACCCATAGAGAAATGTTGGTGGAGGGTGAACAAAACTGGACTCGAGACTCTTCTGACAAAAAATAGACAAGTGCAACGTTTTACAGAGTTGAACAATCAGCAGATCAATCACATGGTAGAATCTGAGCCAGAAACAGTTTGAGTCTCTCTCATAGGGAGATGCTTGGAAATCGAAATTCTAACTCAATTTTGTAAACAGTTAACTCAAACTCAATGAACAAGGAAGTAAACTGACAGATTTATCGACTGCTTTTAACAACTTTAAATGATTAATTTCATAATTAAGAGTTAGCGATTAGTCATGGGAAACGCCTGTATGTGCTTTCTTTTCAATAAGCTTCTTTTACGTTTTCACAAAAATAGTACATTTACCAGTTTAAAGAATTTTAGAATATTAAAAAACTTCTTTACTCAACTTCAATAAATGTATCCTCAAAATCTTAATTTTTTCATACAACAGTGTGTGTGTGTGTGTGTGTGTGTGTGTGTGTGTGTGTGTGTGTGTGTGTGTGTGTGTGTGTGTGTGTGTGTGT
>RPOG01009308.1:0-12036 GCA_008086565.1 Thalassoma bifasciatum | reverse complement strand
CACAGAAAAAATAACAGGAACATATAAATATATTTTCATATATTTGGTTGCTCCACCTGACATTTTTGGGTGCTCAAATTAAAAATACTAAAAAATAATGAACCTAAAATCTTTGAAATGTTGGTCAACTACTGAAATCTGTTAGAAAACATAATTCTTCTCTCAGAAATATGTTTTTATCCATTTTCAAAGAACTTTTCAAAAACACATTTATCTCCTTGTTTTCACGTGAACAGTTAAATATCTGACTGAAACCAGTCGTCCTGGTAAAGTCCCGTTAAATCACAAAAAGGAGGATGTTTCAATTATTAAAAAGCTGTAATGTTTAATGTTTCAGTCTGCGAAGGAATAAAGAGTAAATTCTGCTCTAGTTTAATTACAGTTTGACCTTTTATGCAAAAACAGAAAAAGGAAATATTGAGCTGCTGCTTTAGAGACCGATGACCTTTCAGTCTCTGAGGAACAATAATGTTAAATGTTAAAGTCAAACACTGTGATGAATTACTGCGACAGATATCAGGGTTTAAGCAGAAACAGAAAGTAAAGATGTTCTCACTGATGGTTTGATGAGTGAACGAGTCTTTGTGCAGCGTTTAACGCCCTGAGAGGAGGAGTGAAGCAGAGGAGTGAAGTTTTGCTGTTTTTGTTAAAGTCTGGATCACAGATTGGAGCAGAGTCTGTGTGGTCGTATCAGCTGCTGGAGAAACAGCGTTGACATTTCTCTCTTTTTTTTTCTGCTGAACAAAACACTCGTTTATCTTCAGGAAAGAGCAGCAAAGATCCTCAGGCCTGAACGTTTCGCAGCGTTTCAGCTTCTAGTGTCGGAGTAAAGAGATTAGTCTGACGTTTGGGTGATTAACAGAGCTGGTTATGAATCTGCAGATGTAGTAGATGATAGTCTCTCTCTTTTTGTTGTGGTCATGACCAGTATTTAGCATTTTTTTGACCCATATTGAGTCAAAATTTTGAGATAAAAACTCAAAGTAATGATACAAAGTCACCATTTTGAGAAAGAAAGTCAAAATTTTGAGATAAAAACTCAAAATTATGGGTTGATAAAATCAAAATTATGATAAAAATTGACAAACTTTGGGATAGATTATTAAAGTTACATCATAAATCCATAGTTTTATGATTAGAGGTCATAAATATGAGAGGTCATAAAAATGTAGATATAAATAAACTAGATTATAAGATTAGAGTTTCAAAATTTGAGGTAAAAAGTTGTGTTGTTGAGATTATCAAATCAAAATCTTGAGCTGGAATAATCACATATGAGAAAAAAAGTCAAATATTCTGAGATAAAAAGTAAAAATGGGATATACAGTCGAAATTTTGATTTGAAATTCAAAATCTTGAGATGAAACATAAATCCATAAAACTAGGTCAATATTCTGGGATAGAAAGTAAAATTTTTGAGAAAATCAAGTCAAAAATTTGAGATGAATCAAAACCTGAGATAAAAATTGCAAACTTTGAGATCAAATAGTCAAAATTTTGAGATAAAAACTCAAATTTATGGGTTGATAAAATCAAAATTTCCAGCTGAGACGTTGAAATTATGATAAAAAATTGATAAAAGTTGAGATAAAATGTTAAAGTTACATAAATCCATCGTTTTATGATTAGAAGTCATAAATATGAGATAAAAAGTTTAAATCTTGATATTAAAAGTTCAAAATTGTGCTAGAAAATCTGTAAAATAAGGTAGAAATTCTGAGATAGGAAGTTGAAATTTGGGATAATTCAAAATTCTTAGATGACAAGTCAATATTTTGAGGTAAAAGTCAAAATTTATATATAAATAAACTAGATTATGAGATTAGAATTTCAAAATTTGAGGTAAAAAGTTGTGTTGTTGAGATTATCAAATCAAAACTTTGAGATGGCATCAAGAATATTAGAAAAGAAATAATAACATATGAGAAAAAAAGTCAAATATTCTGAGATAAAAAGTTGAAATTTTGATCAAAAATTCAAAATCTTGAGTTAAAACGTCAAAGTTGTGATATAGATCCATAAAATTAGGTCAAAATTCTGGGATAGAAAGTTAAAATTTTGAGATAACAATTTCAAAATCTGAGATGAAAAATTTTATTTTTGAGATAATCCAGTCAAAAATTTGAGAGATGGAGTCAAGATTGTTAATAAAAAATGAAAAAAATGTGAGAAAAAAGTCTTGAGATGAGTTGAATTCTGTGATAAAAAGTTCAAATTTAGACATCAGTAAAATTTTGATATGACTTAATGAGACAAACTTTGCGATAAAACATCAAAGTTACGATATCCATCTGTATAATTAAGTCAAAATTCCAAAATATGAAGTTTAAATTTGGGACAATTCAAAGTTCTGATCTAAAAAGTCAATATTTTGGTATTAAATTTTAAAATTTTATGATAAAAAGTCAAAGTGATGAAATAAAAGTTTCAAAATTTGAGATAAAAAGTTGTATTTTTAAGGCAATCAAGTCCATATTTTGAGATAGAGTCAAAATTTAGAGATACATAGAGCAAATTTCTATATTAAATTGTCAAAATTTTGAGATAGGAAGCTTAATGAAGTCAAAATAATGAGATTCAAAGTTGAAATTTTGCGATTCGAAGTTAAGATTATCAGAAAAACCCAAAAATATGAGACAAAAAGTCAAATTTTGAGATAAACAGTCAAAGTTTTAAGGTCAAAATCAAAAGTTTGAAATTAAAAAGGGAAAATAGGCTCAAACACATCATCTATGTTTACAGTCGTCCATTAAAGGCGGCAAAACTTCTACATTCCTGTTTTTGATTTAAACGTTTTCTGCTTTATTATGACTCAGTGAAGTTATCAGTTTATGAAAAACCAAAAACACTGATGGGTTAAATATGTAAATATGTGAGAAAAAGAACATTTTCTTGGCTTTAGGATCCACGTTTCAGTCCCTTTTTTTTCCTTTTTGATCTTTACAAACTTCGACACTTTCTCTCCTGACGTGAAACTGAAACTGTTGAATTCATAAACGGTTTCATGTGCTCAGGAGCGTTCGCCTGAGTAGATAATGGAGCCGTTTTTATTTTTGCTAAATTATAAAATAGATGTTTCCCCGAGGCCCCGCTCGCCTGTGGCTGTCACTTCTCCAGGACGAAGAAAAAGCTCCTGGATTAAACCGTCACTGTGGAAATCATCCGCTTCATAACTGTTTCACTGTGGTGTAAAAATTTTTTAAAAAGTGGAGAGAATTTTGTGCATCTTCTCCTCTTTACTCAGCATTTTTACCTGCAGATTCAAACGTCTCATTTGGAACAAAAAGATCTTTGTTCCTTCAGAGTCTCACCTGGTGTTTGTCTCACCTGAAATAGCAGCGTGCACGCTCTCTCTCTCTTTTTAATATTCCACAGAAATAGGGCGAGCGGTGTCACATTCAGATGCATGTGCTTCTTTCTTTCTTTCCTTCTTTCCTTCCTGTGCACAGACCAGCAGCAGCAGCAGCAGCAGCAGCTAAACATAGGACACGAAGATCATGTTGCAGCATTTTCTCCACCGCAAAGGACGAGTTTTACACCATCGGACTGTTGTTGTGGTTGATATTAACCTCTTACACTCCACCGCAGCTCTTCTCCATTCGTATGACGTCATCAAAGTAAAAACAGACAAATATCAGAATGATAAACCGTGTTATAAAGTTTAGATTCTTCTCATTTCAGTCTCTAAGTTTGTTTCTCAGTTTTCTTCACCAACAAAACGTAATAAGTGAAAGAATCACTCAAAACAACGTGGACATCCTATCTGTTTGGGGTCATTACGTCACATCCTGACGCCCGTACCCTGAATATTCACCCTCCTTTCCACCAGAGGAATCCAGAGTTCAAACATATCAAAAGTGTTGTTTCATCAAATTATTCCAAGTGGTGAAATTTCTCCTGTAAAGTCCGTTGTTTGTCTGTCTGTCGTGTCCGTTCTCATCAATAACAGCAGCTTCACAGTCTTAGAGCATTTCCTCCTCAATGTCAATCTGACAAAGCTGCAAGTCTTTGTTTTCAACAGGGTTCTAGCTGCAAGACTAAAGTGAGTTTTCATCCCAGGACAGCTTGTGATAGACAACAAATGCTCCCTGCTTGGTCTTGTGTAATTTCTCTATGAGAGGGTCGTTTATTGGCTAACAGGCCTGTCACTCACTCCTACAGTAACCAATCACCTTACACTTCACAGGAAGCAGCTGCAGCCATTTAGATCCTCGATGAGACCTATTAATTCCCATGCATCTTCATTCACATTCATGAAGAGGAACAATCTGTGACTGTGAACTACAATTTCATGATTTTTGTTGAACTTAGCCACAAAAAGAGCAAAGTTGACTAAAAAGAGGACACTGAGCTCTGATGAATTCAAAAATTTATAATTGAAATTTATATTTGAGTCAGGATTTCAGGAAAAAGTCTGAAGTCTTTGATTAATGTCATCATTTCTAGGAAAACAAAGCTGAAGAATGAAGTTGGAACCATTAGGAATTCTCCAAATAAAATTTTGTATTCTAACAAAAAGAGTCCAATTTTTAGTTTGCAGGAAATAAGCCAAATGTTTTAGATTCCATTTGGGATTCCAGACAGAAAAGGAATCTTTAAGGATCTTTAATAAAAACTAGAATTCACAAGTGTAAGTCTCCCGGATGAGGAAAGATTTGTGACTGTGAACTACAATTTCACAATTTTTGTTACAACAAAGTTGACTAAAAAGAGGACACTGAGCACTGATGAAGCTGGTTTTGTTTACTCAGGAAAGTGAGTAAAACTCTGCCTGGTGTTTGTTCACCTGAGACTAAAAACTCTCTAACTCCTACAAAGTTTTACCTAAAAAGCTCAAATTTCACCCAGATGTAGACGACAAGGTGTAGAAGTGATGAGGTGAATGTTTTATGTCTGACATGAAGCATCTCGACATCATTCATTAACAGAAATTGGTTATAAAAAATGTAAAGAAAAAAGTGTTTCAGCTGCTTTTATCCTGATGTGGACTTTAGCCACATATAAAAACATGACATTTTCTGAAACGAGAGATTTTGATCCTCTAAATGAGGTGTCACTGATGAACTTTGACCTTATGCTTCTACAGTTATAAGCCTTAAAAACGTAGAATGGTGAATAGTTCAGAATTGAGTGGAGTGTATGAGGTTAAAAATGAAAAAGCAGGTTAAAGCTCAGTGAAGGTTGAGTTGGTTTAATTATGTTAAAGTCAGCAGCTGTTTTAACCACATCTGGACTCGTTGTTGCTCCTTAAACGACTTCAGAGGAGTAAAGAAGAAGAAGTAAAGAGCGGTGTTAGTGCAGCTTTAGAAAGAGCAGTAATCGTCTTCTTCTTCTTTCTCCTCACAGACCATTTCCTCCTACGTTCTCCTCCCTTCACTTCTGATTTTCATTCCCAAGATGCTCAGGCAGGAATACAAAGCAGGCAGCGCCAGCTCTGATGATTTTTGGCAGATTAGCCTCCTTCTGCTCCCGACTGAATCCAAATATCCCTCATCTCATTCTGCTCCTGCTCTTCTCCTCCTCCTCCTCCTCCTCCTCCTCTTCTCTGCTCCTCATGAAGTTCAGGCAAAAGGTTGATTTATCAAACCGTAACCAGAAATTTCAAATAACTTCTTGAATTAAAATATCAAATATTCCTGCGCTGCCTCAGGCCTCAGCTGTAATTTAGATTTCCATCTTTGCTCCCGGTCGACGTTTAGACCTTCATCACTTTCTCTGACACTTATGCACCGACCTCCGTCTCTGCAAAAACACGTTTTTGTCGACCAAACATCCTTTTTTTCCCAACATGTTTCTCCTTTTTGGTAAAATTTTCTTATTTTGTTCTGTCTGCAAAACTAGACCTATTGTTTCAACTCAACATTGAAACGCCTCATAATCTAAATTAAACTTTAACTAAGTATCTGAGGCTGTATTCATTTTATTCAGGCATGTGGTGAAGTATTATTATGGAAGCCCATTTTAGAGAGTCAAAAAATAAAAATGAAAACTTGGCTTTCAACACATGTTAAGTCAAATTTTTGTGATAAAAGTCAAAATTCTGAGAAAAAAAAATCTAGATTTTAAAAGGAAAGTCCAAATTTTGAGATTGAAGTCAGATTGAAGAGACAATCAAGTCAAACTTTTGCGATAGGAAGTTGAAATTCAGGATACTTCAAAATTCTGGGATAAAAAAAGTGGATATTTTGAGATAAAAGTCAAAATTCCAAAATAAAAAGTCAATATTTTGAGATAAAAAAGTTGCATTATTGAGGGAATCTAATCAAAAGTTTGAGGCAAGATTTTCAGCAAAGAAAGAAAAAGTAGGAAAAAGTCAAAATTCTGAGATAAAAAGTGCAGATTTTGAGATTGAAAAGTCATAGTTATGAGTTTAAAAAGTTAACTCAGTATCTGTAACTTTATTCATTATTTTGCAAAAGAGAAATTTCTTTTTGTTCAGGCATGTGCTGAAGTATTATTATGGAAGCCCATTTCAGACAGTTAATAAATAAAAATGAAAACTTGAGATTGCTGAGAATGCTTTCAACACAAGTTAAGTCAAAATTCAGAGAAAAAAATATCTAGATTTTTTTTTTTAAAAGTCCAAATTTTGAGATTAAAGTCGGATTGAAGAGATAATCAAGTCAAAATTCTGAGATAGGAAGTTGAAATTCAGGATACTTCAAAACTCTGGGATAAAAAAAGTGGATATTTTGAGATAAAAGTCAAAATTTTGAGATGCAAAATAAAGACAATTAGATTGCAATTTCACAATTTCAGATAAAAAAAGTTGTATATGCAAGGTAATGAAGTCAAATGTTTGAGATGGAGTCAAGTTTATTAGAAAAAAGTGGAAATTTTAAGGAAAATAGTCAAAATATCAAAAGAAAAAGTCAATATTTTGAGATAAGAAGTCAAGATGATGAGATTAATATTTCAAAATTCTGAGATAAAAAGTTGTATTATTGAGGAAATCAATTCAAAATTTTGCGAGTCAAGATTTTTAGAAAAGAAGTTAAAAAAAATATATGAAAAAAGTCAAAATCCTCGGATTAAAAGAGCAAATTTTTGGATCGAAAAGTCGTTGTTGTTAGTTTAAAAAGGCAAAAAAAAAAAAAAAAGATGGATAGATAATCAAGGTGAAATAATGAGATTTAGAAGATATTAAAAAGTTGAGAATATGAGATGAAACAAAAATTGGAGATAAAAAGTCAAAATTCTGAGATAGTGTAAAGAATTTGAGAATGAAAATCAAAATTATGAGTAAAAAAGTCGAGGTGGGGGGTGTTGGGGGTTCGGCCCCCTGCTCTTTGCTGCTTATTCGAGTCCCTGCTGCTCGTGGTCCAGTTTTTCCACTTTTCCATTTCCTCATCATTTCCCTCCCCAGGAGCTCGTCTCCTGACAGAGAAACCAATCCCAGAATTATCACCCACTAATAATCATGTAATGACTTCTAACCAGCCGAGGGGGGGTGAGTGTGTATGTGTGTGTGTGGGTGTGTGTGTGTGTGTGTGGGGGGGGGGGCAGATTCTGGCTGTTTTATCCTCTGCTGTGGTCGAGCTTTGAGCACAGATCTGCTCTGACTGGAATCACTTCATACATGTGAAATTCATGCATGAGCCCAAACATCCAGAGTCATACGGCATCAGGGGGGGGTCAGCAAGCCCCCCCCATACACACCCCCACCCCTTACTCACCCCCACCCACCTAAGCACACACACAGACCTGTAACCAGCTCCTGTTCATCGAAGTTCTCGGCTGCATCCATCTCCGTATGAACAGGGGCGTATCCCCGAGGGGGGGCACAGGGTGGCAGCTGCCCCCCTCAGACAAAACCCTCCCCATCCCAGTTAAAAAATTGAATTCAAAGAAAAGTTAAACCCAATCAGACCAATCTATGAAATTACCCCCCCTCCCCCATCTCTTTATCAATTTATGATATTATCCCCAAAAATTTGACTTTATTATTCCACAGTTTCAACTTTTTTTTCTCAAATCTTGAATTTTTTATCCCAACATCATCATTAATCACCCAAACGTCAGACTAACCTCTTTACTCCAACACTAGAAGCTGAAACGCTGCGAAATGTTCAGGCCTGAAGACTGTTGTGGATTTTTTGATTAAAGTAAGCAATTTAACCTACTGAAGGCAAATTCTCAGATATCCTTACATATAGATGCCAGCTGTCGCGTTTGTCAGACGGCTGTCTCCAGGAGAAGACAAGGCCACAAACAAAAATGTTGTTCTGTGGTAACTGGAGACAAGCTCCCTGTGTCCAGGCTATTCAAAGCACACAGCAGCTGAGCTGACCCACAGATTTCTGGACTCTGACGATTTCAATGTTCTCTGTAAAAGTTAAACTTGAACACATTCTGAAGATCCTAACAGATCCTGAGTAATTCCCTCAATTCCAGGTTTACACTGTCAATTTGCTGATGTTCATTTGACTTCATGGACACAAACTTGTAAGATGTAATACCAGATATTATCTGTACCCTCCTCATTGATCAGGTGGTATCCTGTCCCCCCTACAAGGCCCTGCTGCTCTAAATAAACAGCCAATCACCACTGGAGAAGGGACGTCCACAGGGTTTTTAAGGAAGACAGGCTTCTACTTGATGGGCTTTTTTCTACACAGGTTTTTGGGATGGAGGTTTTCAGGCTAAGAGTTTTGTTAGAAGGTTTAGGAAAGGTTTTAAGAAATGCAAGAGGTTTCTTTTCAGTCGTTGTTCATGTTGTTTAGTTTTATCAGTTAGTGCAGAATATTTAACGTGCTGCAAATCTTTCAACCCAGAAGCTTTGTTAAAGATGGCTAGACTTGAATAAACTTTTTTTCTGGATTCAAGCTGAATGGACTCTCCTGCTGATTTGGACTCCTCTTTTCATCATTGTTTCATGGGTAAATGTCTTAGAATTAGGAGACCTAGAATGAGAAATTATGCAGTAGAAATGGGGGTCCTCCCCCACCTTATATTAAAGTAACAGATTCAACAAGTAACAAGCGAGCACGTAAATTAGATTCTTCACTGAGATTTTCTGAGATTCTGAGTAGAGAAAGAGTAAAGATGGAGAGTTTTCCTGAAAAGAAGAATAAAGATGGAGAGTTTTCCTGGAAAAGAAGAATAAAGATGTAGAGTTTGTGAGCGTAGGAAGAGCAGGAGTCAGGCTGCTGCAGCTGTTGAAGCGAGTGTTTGCCCTGTTATTGTTGTGGAGAGTCTCTCTGTGGTTGTAATTTCAGCAGGAGGAGTGGTTGTCTGCTGTTTGACCTTGGTGATTGAGTGCCTCTGTGTTGAGGACTGAAGCTGAGGTAATCAGCTCCACACTCAGCTCAGAACCTGAAGGTGTTTTTATTTTTTTATAACGTGGAGGCTCTCTTCTCTCAAAGCTTTTACGACTTCATCTTACGACTGTTTTTATTACAGATTATTTTGTTGTTCACGTTTTGATCCTGAGCCCAAAATATTTGGATTTACAGCCGAATAAAAGAGAGGAAAGGATGTTTTCACCTCCTCCTCCTGCTGCTGTATAAAAACCGAAGAGTTTACTTCAGAAAACTGTTTCAGCTTCATGTGGATCGAACACTTTCAGCTCCTCATGCATGAAAAAGTGACCGAGCACCAACAAATGTGATCAAATCAATACATGAGCAAAGAAAACTGACATTTGACAATTAGAAAAAACATCCAATCACAGAGCGCCACACTCCTCCTCTCGGTTACTAAGGAAACAAGCGGCCGAGGAGGAAACAGACGAGCAGAGAAACAGACGAGGAGGAAAACCTGATAATCAGAATTAAAGGCCTTAAAAATCTTGGAGGCTCTTTACATCAAATCTCTGTCGTCACATTTGTTTTTCTAAACTGACAGAACTCTAAACCCCGACAAAAGTGGACCCCCCCTCTGTGAGATCCTGCAAAAATACCCAAAGATCTGTTGAGTTAAAACAGTCTCAAAATTCACAAATGCACACAGAAGGATCCACAAATGCACAGACAAATCCACAAATGCAAAAAACAGATTCACAAATGCACAGAGAGCGACACGCAAATGCACTGACAGATATATTTCATTTGTGATTTGTGGATCTGTTTTTTGCATTTGTGCATTTGTGGATCCTTCTGTGTGCATTTGTGAGTTTTGAGACTGTTTTAGCTCCGTAAAGATCCTCAAAGACGACAAAGTAGCTTCATAACTCAAACATCTATTTAAAACACTCCTTTACTGTTTAAAGGACACACTTTCAATAATGATACAAAAATAATTCAAAGATGCTCATTTCTGCAAGTTAAACATGTAAAAATTAAAAACTGCCTACTTTAATGATTTTTTTTAAAGCAAAATTTCAACTTAATTTCATTTTTTTTGGACAATCTCAAAATTTCAGCTCTTGTTTATTTTTTTTTACCTCCAAGTTTTGACTTGACTTGACTTTACTACACTAGAAATTATTCTTAAAAGGGTTTTTAATGTGTTTTTTAATTGTTTTTAATTGTGTCTTACTCTGTAGCACTTTGAGATTGTCTAAATGTAAAGTGCAATACAAATAAAATGTATTATTATTATATTATTATTGACTTTTAAGCTCAAAATATTGAGTTCTTATCTCATAACTTTAACTGTTAAACCCATAGCTTTGATAATTTATCTCAAAATTTTTGACTTCTTCCAACAACTTTTGACTTAATCTTAAGGTTTTGACAATTTGTCTCAAAATTTAAACTTTGTTCCCCATAATTTGACTCAAGTGTCCCCAAGTTTTGACCTAATTATTCTACAATTTCAACTTTTTATATCAAATCCAGACATTCGAGCTCACAGTTTTAACTTTTCCCCCCAAAATATTGACTTAATAATTCCAAAATTTCCACTTCTTTATCTTAATTCTTGACATTTAATCTCAAAACGAACTCTTTATCTCATCAATTTGACGTTTCATATCAAAATTTCATCCGTTGATCTCAAAATTTCGACTTTCATACAAAACAATTTGACTTTTAATCTCAGGATTTTTAACTTTTTTACTCATAATTTTGACTTCATTATTCTACAATTTCAACTTTTTTGTCTTTTGTCTAACTCAAGGAAACCACAAATAGTAGCTGTAGAGTATCAGTCAGTAATTTCTTGTATTGATTTAAATAATGATCTATTAACTTTTGGAATTAATTACTTGGCTGATTTTTCTATGGCCAAACCAAAACTAAAACTCTGTCTCCGTCTCTGACCTGAACTTTTCTTCTTCTGTTGTTGTAGTTGAGGATTGATTTGCTCGTTTTGTTGAGAGTTGTGTTTTTTCTGTAGGAGTTTGGAATTTACTCTTTAATGAAGACGAGCAGCTTCAGCCGTGGAGGGAAATGTCAGGTAAAGGTTGTTGGATCCAGCGTGAGCCGACACTTATTGCTCTGCGTTGTTGTCTGTAAATGCTGCAGGGCGACGAGTTTCACTCCAGGAAAGAAGAAGATTTAATCACACGAGAGTTTGATTCTGTGCAGACGAGTCACTGACATTAATGTTTACATGTGAGTTTAATCTGCAAACACAGGAAATACAAGAAACACGTCTGTAGCTGCTGCTGAGACGTTTCACACACACGTCAGGATGTTTGCTTTATGAATATTGGGAATAAAATAACACACAAGCTTTAACTCTGGTTTATTCGTTTCATCTTGGGGTTAAATAACTTGTTTCCAGCTGAAATATAAACGCCCATGCAGTAATTATCCAATAGGAGGCTCGTACCTATTTGCTTAGTTAAATCCAGGTGGAGACTTTTTTTTTGGCCAGTCTGTTTATCGTATATGGATCAATGACAAAAAGAGGGTCTAAAAACATATTTTTAAAAAGTTCTTTGAAAATGGATAAAAAAATATTTCTGAGAGAAGAATTATGTTTTCTAACAGATTTCAGTAGTTGACCAACATTTCAAAGATTTTAGGTTCATTATTTTTTAGTATTTTTAATTTGAGCACCCAAAAATGTCAGGTGGTGCAACCAAATATATGAAAATATATTTATATGTTCCTGTTATTTTTTCTGTGTGAAATTATTGGCAAGTAT
>RPOG01009307.1:0-10176 GCA_008086565.1 Thalassoma bifasciatum | reverse complement strand
TTTTCTTAACTAACTAAACCTTTTACCGTTTCTCCACAGCATACTTCTGCAGACGTCTGCCGACAGAGAACCGGGTCAGCGCCTGGATTTCTAGGCAGGGATGGAAGAGCAACATCCCCAGCTCTGCCAGCGTCATCAAGGGGTGGAAGCCCTCTGGATCTGTGGACATGGTCATGGGGTCCAGACACATCCAGAAGTTGACCAGTTCTCAGAAGTGGAAAGGACTCCTCGTGACAGACATTGAAGGGAAAGGCAAAGGTGTCGTTGCCACCCGCAGATTTCAGACTGGTGAGGTGGTCTGTGATTACCATGGGAGGGTGATCTCAGCCAAAGAGGGCCACAGCATCCATCAGAGCACCAGTGAGGAGGAGACTGGATACATGTTCTTCTTCACCAATGGCAAAGGACAGAACATGTGCATCGATGCACATTCAGCTTTTTGTCAGTGTCACCCTGACAGACAGACTGTTGGACGGTTTATCAACCACTCCAAATCCAGAGCCAACCTCAAGCCCAGGTTGTATGAAGGGGAGGAAACTGATGTCATTCTTTTCATCGCCACCAGAGACATTGAAGTGAATGAGGAGCTTCTCTTTCACTACGGAGTGGGCAAGAAGTCCTTTCGGGGAGAGGGCCTGGACCTCGAGTGGCTGTGAGTCATCACCTGCATCAGCACCAGAACCAGACTTTACGCAGAGCACGCATCAACGGTGCATGTGTTACTGTCAGTGTCACAGTTTTGCATTCAAATCACAAAGAAAAAATTTATAGAAATTCCTGTAAAAGGGACGAGAGGAACAGCAGACAATTACGTAATTAGAAACTACAAAACGTAGATCTAGACTCTCACCCACTATCAATGACTGGTATATGGAGAAACAAACAGACTCAAACAGAATTTCCAAGGAGACCTACCCACTACACCTACCGGTGCTGCTGTTTTCCTGTCAGACTCCAGCTGCTACAGCTTTGGATTATTGCTTGGTATAGTATGGTATTTCACCTCAACTCTGGCTACACTGCCAAACTCTGTCTGTGTGTTTGCATGTGTGTGTCTCTGGCCCTTCTGTGTGTGTGTGTCTGTCTGTATGTGCATGTCTATGCCTGTGTGTGTGTTGTGTCTGTCTGTATGTGCATGTCTATGCCTGTGTGTGTGTTGTGTCTGTCTGTATGTGCATGTCTATGCCTGTGTGTGTGTGCCTCCCCCCCCACACACACACACTCTCTGTCCTCTATCTGTCTCTCTATCCCCAACACAGTGGAGGCAGATGTCTGTCTAACATGAGTCTGGTTCTCAGGCTCCAAAAAAGACGGGCAATTTCCCTTCAAAAAGGAACGGTAACATTTAACGATGTACGACGTTTCACGACATGAGTACCACCCAATTCTACTCTATTCTGAGAAATAGAAGTCTTGATGTTGGGTTTCTGTAAAAGTTTGATTACTTTTCTAGAGGTATCATTTGTTATGATTTGGCTGTATACAAATTAAGACTGATTGATTGATTGATTGATTGACTGTTTTTTTTTTTAAAGTGAAAGAAATTTCAATAAAAGGAATTTGCTTGAACTTTAAATCATCTCTCTGTGTCTGCTTTGAGTGAAACACATTTAAGTCTGTAGATGAGAACTCCTGTGTGAAGAAGTTTTATGTTTTGTGTACAAAATCTGCAGAACTTTGTGGTATTTCACCCAGAAAGGGAAGAAAATGGGTATTCCTGGTCCTCTTCATGTCTGCATCTTGTGATCCTCACAAACTATGCCAAGCTTTTAATCCAATACATAGAGAGTGGTAGGGTAACATTAGAAGCAAAGCCACAAATGTACATTTGGTGTCTTCTAAACTTTTCCAAGGGTCTTCAAAGGTGGAAATTCTGTTCGTATGAACCGTAAATTTTCATACAAACACACGAGATTCGAATCTCCGGAAAATAACACTTTCCCGACTCCGACAAAGAACAATACATGTCTTCAATCTTAAAATTTTGCAAAGGGACTTCTTAAAGACAACAAAACTTACGTCAACTTTTGTTTGTCTAACATTAGTTAGACATGACCCGATGTGCTGTTGTCACACATCAATCAAAGGTTAAATTCTCATCTTTCCAAAGAGTGGTGCCTCCCTTCTTCAGAGAACAGTGAACATGTGCTGAAAATCATGTATGTAGAAGCATCAAACAAGTGAAGTTTTGCACACAGCAGCTTCACCACAAAACATACCTCAAACAACTACGTGTGAAATTCTCCTCTTTACAACAAATGTCTCTTTCCTTTTTTTTCTATAATATTTTTTTTTGTCTTAAAACCACTTTAAAAGTAACAGTAAGGTCAGAGGTCAGCTTTATCAACTTTAGGATGTGTTAACAAAAAAGGCAGCTTTTACATATCAAGTTTTATCGTGAAATCATGTAGAGTTTTATAATATGTAACTAAAATTTAAAAAAACAAAAAAACAGAATTGAAATTAAAAAAAAAAAACAAACAAACAAAAAAACAAAAACAAAGATAATCCTTGCCAAGATTGACCAGAAACTCATATTATGCACACTGAAAACAAGTCCTTCATCAAACAAATTAATGGGCACAGAAAAAACAAATTCACATTGAGTCTGGCCCTCTTTACTACAAATTTTTCTTCCTTTTTTTTAAAATTTTTATTTTTAAGATGAGAATGTGGACAATACACCAGAATTGTAAATCTACCAAGATACTTTTGTTTACAGGAAACAAGTCACCAAGTGGTGCCTCCCTTATTCAGAGAACAGTGAGCATATGTGCTGAAAATCTCAGCTTTGGTTAAACTGACCATGTTTGTAGGAGCATCAAACACTGGTCAAGAATGACTTAAAAAATGTACTTCATGAACTAAATTAGACTAAATTTACAAGCTACATCTCTGCTTTAGTTTGACACTGTGGGACAGTTATTTTGTACTTGTCTGATACTGCAAAAATAACAGTATAAAGTAGTAATGTAAAGGACAGATACTTGATTAATTATAAAGTTCAATAGTGCAGCATTAACACAAGTCAATAAAAACATGTAACGACAAAGGGAAACACTAAAATCATGAGTACAGTAAAAACACAAATACAGTAACATAGAGACAAAAATAAGACCATCAATATTGACTATTTTTGTTGGAAAACATCTTAAAACACTAAATATCTTTAAAATGTAAATTGAATGAAAGTGGACTTACCATGAGCTGCTCCAAGAGTATCCCACCTTCAGCCCCTTCAGGCATATTCTCATTCTGTGAGCAGATGGGAGACAAAAAGGTGAGACTGAGCATCATCAGTCATAAAAAAACACTGACATCATGTCATCTTGTTGGCATTTCAGGGGTTAAAAAATATCAGATCTCACTATAAGGGCCTTAGCAGCTTTATCATAAAGTNAAATCATGAGTACAGTAAAAACACAAATACAGTAACATAGAGACAAAAAATAAGACCATCAATATTGACTATTTTTGTTGGAAAACATCTTAAAACACTAAATATCTTTAAAATGTAAATTGAATGAAAGTGGACTTACCATGAGCTGCTCCAAGAGTATCCCACCTTCAGCCCCTTCAGGCATATTCTCATTCTGTGAGCAGATGGGAGACAAAAAGGTGAGACTGAGCATCATCAGTCATAAAAAAACACTGACATCATGTCATCTTGTTGGCATTTCAAGGGTTAAAAAATATCAGATCTCACTATAAGGGCCTTAGCAGCTTTATCATAAAGTAGCACAAAATAAACACCAAATGACTCAGTGTGAAATCCTCTCTCCACTACAAATGTGTCCTTTTTTATTTCTTTTAATTTAAACAATTAAAACTAACCCAGGAAGGTCAGAGGTCATGACAGTCTAGCAGTCTCTGCTTTAGTTTGAGAGCTTCACCACGAANGTTTTGTGTACAAAATCTGCAGAACTTTGGTATTTCACCCAGAAAGGGAAGAAAATGGGTATTCCTGGTCCTCTTCATGTCTGCATCTTGTGATCCTCACAAACTATGCCAAGCTTTTAATCCAATACATAGAGAGTGGTAGGGTAACATTAGAAGCAAAGCCACAAATGTACATTTGGTGTCTTAATTTGAAAAGGTTCCCAGAAGTTTCCACCTTTAAGACAAGCATACTTGGCATTGAAAAGTATGTTTGTGTGCTCTAAGCTTAGAGGCCTTTTATTGTGAAAGGGCTGAGGCTGTTTCTTGTTATGTACAGAAGTTAGAATTTTAAAACATTTCCCTGAAGTATTTCACAACAAAACTTACGTCAACTTTTGTTTGTCTAACATTCAAATTGAATGTGTGACAACAGCACATCGGGTGATGTCTAATTAAAGTTAAATTCTCATCTTTCCAAAGAGTGGTGCCTCCCTTATTCAGAGAACAGTGAGCATGTGTGCTGAAAATCTCAGCTTTGGTTAAACTGATCATGTTTGTAGGAGCATCAAACAAGTGAAGTCTTGCACACAGCAGCTTCACCACAAAACATACCTCAAACAACTAAGTGGGAAATTCTCCTCTTTATTACAAATGTTTCTTTCCTTTTTTATTATTATTATTATTTTAAATTAAATCTATTAAAAGTAACAGTAAGGTCAGAGGTCAGCTTTTTCAACTTTAAGATGTGCACACAAAAAAGGCAGCTTTTACATATCAACTTTTATACTGAAATCATAGAGTTTTATTATATGTAGTTAGAATTAAAAAAAAACCAAAAAGAATTGAAATAAAAAAAACAAACAAAAAAACCCTCCATTAATAGTAACCCAGTAAGGTCAGGGGTCGACTTTAACAACTTTGAGAAGTCCAATCAAAAAAGGCAGCTTTTACATATGAAGTTTTATACTGAAATCATGAACAGAGTTTTCTAAAATGTAACTTTCATAAAATAGTGAACCCAGGCTGCAGGGGAGACTTTCAGTGAAGCTTCACAGGCTGGCTGTAATACACATGCAAATATCCACCATCCCCCACAGGCTTCTGCAGCCCAGCTAGAGAGCAGGAGCATGTGTGGACACTAGCACCACACAGTGGTGAGAATCTAGATTACACACAGGTTATGCATTTGTCAGAGGTGTATTTATGTAACATAGTCCATAAGATTTGCTGGCATGTTTGTAAAGAAGTTATGCTTATACATCAAACAACTAAGTGTGAAATTACCTCTTTACTACAAATGTTTCTTTCTTTTACAATTGTTTTTTAATTTTCAATTTTTCTTTTCTTTAATTAAAACCCCTATAAAAGTAACCCAGGAGGTCAGAGGTCAGCTTCAGCAACTTTAACATGTCTGATATAAAAAGGCAGCTTCTCACATATCAACTTTTATACTGAAATCAGAGACAGACTTTTCTTATATTTAACTAAAATAAAATAGTCTCTGTTTCATTACACTTGTTCTCTTAGACTTTCTGTACGGATTCACTGGAAACTAAGTGAAACAAATAGTCTCTTGTAGAAGTTCAATAGAGTACATTAGACTTAATCTAATGAAGCATTGTGTGCTGAAAATGTTTTATCAGGTACACTGAAACAGATAAAATGTACAAATGTTAGTGAGTTAAAGTAGTACAGAAAAAATATCCTGTCGAGTTGACAGCAGTGACTTCCTTATTCAGAGAACAGTGAGCACATGTGCTGAAAATCTCAGCTTTGGTTAAACTGATCATGTTTGTAGAAGCATCAAACAAGTGAAGTTTTGCACACAGCAGCTTTTCCACAAAACATACCTCAAACAACTACGTGTGAAATTCCCTCTTTATTAATTTTTTATTTTTTTACTATTATTATTTTTAATTAAAACTCCATTAAAAGTATGCCAGTAAGGTCTGAGGTCGGCCTTAACAACTTTAAGAAGTACAAACAAAAAAGGCAACTTTTACATATCAACTTTTATACTGAAATCATGTACAGAGTTTTCTAAAATGTAACTTTAATAAAATAGTGAACCCAGGCTGCAGGGGAGACTTTCAGTGCAGCTTCACAGGCTGGCTGTAATACACATGCAAATATCCACCATCCCCCACAGGCTTCTGCAGCCCAGCTAGAGAGCAGGAGCATGTGTGGACACTAGCACCACACAGTGGTGAGAATCTAGATTACACACAGGTTATGCATTTGTCAGAGGACTCATAATGTACCACTGTTTAAAAGAAATATAGACACACTAGGCACAGGTGTATTTATGTAACATAGTCCCAAAGATTTGCTGGCATGTTTCTAAAGAACTTGTGCTTATGCAGTACCTCTTCACAGACCTAATTCATCACATGCAATGCACAGGTATGAACAGGCAAAAAATAAAGTGACATGATGCAGTGGATTTATTTTTTTTATTATTTTACCTCAAGCGAAATTATTTATTCCTTGAACATCCAAGTCAAACATATATACATACATATATTTTCAAACAATGCAAGTTGAACAAAAATGGCAGAAATTATTATTGAAATAAACTATTCCTCTAGAAGAAATGTAATTTGTGTGTGTTACAGATTACACAGTGACTACATTTGCAGAGGGGGAAATGTATTTCAAAATAAAATTAAAGTCATAGATCTTAGAGTATTGCAACAAACTCCTCCCCTCTGATTTATGGAGCTTTGATGTTGTTGTTTTTGTTTTTTCGTTGGCATGACATGGATCAAATCTGGTACACCTGCATGGCCTTGCTTTTTAATGAACCCTTCCACTCTGGCCTCCAGATATTTATCCACCTCAGGCTCCCGTTTGCCTTCTTCTGGGGACATCTTCAGGGGGCCAGGTGGGCAGATTAACACAACACTTATGTTGTCTCGGCTGCCTTTGTACAAGCAAGTGACACTTTCAAGATCTTCTGTCACTTTTGTTCTTGAACTTTCAGAGTGACACAGTTCCTCATCGGGTATAACATCCAAGAAGTCATCACATGACAGAATAATAAATTCATCTTCCCCCTCGCAGCTTTCTGCTGCATGAATTTCAGGCGCAGGAGACACAAGGTGCGCTGACGGGCTTTTCCATGCACACACTTGTACTCAAAGTCTCCCAAAGCTCGGAACAGTGCAAGGGAGCTGTTAAGTCGGTGAATCATGACAGAGGCATAGGCATTGTAGATCTTTTCCTTTTCCAGATGGTTAACAGACCATTAAAACTGAATGGAGCACAATGATATCCTGTTCAATCTCAACATTTCTAAGATTTTGTTGTCAGTATTTTATAGAATGGTTGTGGTTTATAGCTTGAGATTCTTCAAATAGTGTTACAGCACGTAAACTGTGCTATCCAAAATATTCAATAATCACAAGCTATGAAAGTTTCTTTTTGATGAGTGCTGCATTCACAGTAGGGAAACAGTAAGCATGAAAGCCCAAATTATGCACACTGAAAACAAATCCTTCATCAAACTAATTAATGGACACAGAAAAAACAAAGTTAATTTTTATCAAGATTGACACTGAGTCTGGCCCACACCATGATATGACATGTCACATATGCAGAGTTTTCACAAGTTAAAAGTCATATGGCTGTATGACTTTTAAAACTCTGCATGTGTGACATGCTTCATCATGGAGCGGGCCAGAATCATGGTTCATCACCTGCATCCCAGAACATGTCCCTCAGGACTCTAGAGGGTCAATATTTTAAGTATTGGTCTCCTGTTCATCTCACCCATGCACATAATTTTAAACAAAATGGTTGTCATGAGTGAGCCACAGCAGTTGCACCATAAAACATAATTCAAATAAGTAAGTGGGAAAATCTCTCTTTAATACAAGTTTTTCTTTTTAAAAAAAAATTAAAATTCTATTAAATGTAAAGTAGTAAATCAGAGGCCAGCTTTATGAAATCCAATCAAAAAAGGCAGCTTTTACATATGAAGTCTTAAAATGAAATCATGTACAGAGTTTTGTAAAATGTAACTTTAATAAAATAGTGAACCCAGGCTGCAGGGGAGACTTTCAGTGAAGCTTCACAGGCTGGCTGTAATACACATGCAAATATCCACCATCCCCCACAGGCTTCTGCAGCCCAGCTAGAGAGCAGGAGTATGTGTGGACACTAGCACCACACAGTGGTGAGAGTCTAGATTACACACAGGTTTTGCATTTGTCAGAGCACACCCAATGTAACAGTGTTAAAAAGAAATACAGGAACAGATGTTAAAAGAAAATTGGAATGCAAGTAAGTGTTGCTTGCTGTTTATATGTTTTTCTCTAACAGAGTTGAAATTAAAAAATAAAGAAAAAAAAAAAAGAAAAAGAAAAAAAAAAAGAAATGAAAATATTCCCTGCCAAGCTAAGTACTGAAACTAACTCGCACGATGATATGACATTTTACATATGCAGAATTTGTATATGTAAAATGCATATGTTAAAAGTCACAGGTTGTATGAGTTCTAAACATTGTGCATGTGTGAGAGATGATGTTATACACTTGGTATAAAACATATAATGACAATTTTTTTTTTTTTTTTTTTTTTTTTTTTAAAGTTTATGTTTCATTGAAAGAAAATAAAGATTAAGAATATAAAAGAACAATAGAAGAACTGGAACAAATGAATTTCAAAATAAAAACAGGAAGAAATTGCAGGGTGAAACATTACCTGCATCCTAGAACATGTCCCTCAGGATTGTTAAGGGTCTAAATTGTGAGTATTGTCTTCTGTTCATGTTAAATATGCACATAAATTTAAACAAAATGTTTGACACTGAAATTAAAGTAATTTAATTGGTTATAACCATAGACATTATGATTGTATTATGACAATTCAGCACATATGCTGCACGGAATGTGTCACAACCATGGTTTTACAATTTAATGACATATTCCATGGCCTAACATGTCAAAACAATGAACAGGAAAAAAAAAAAGTTTTACATGTGTGGTAAAAGGAATAATTGCATAAAATTGAGCAAATAACAGATGAGAAAGGATGAATATACATATATGATACATGAAATGTGCCAGTACTATGGTTTTACATTTAAATGACATATTCCATGGCCTAACATCTCAAAACAATGAACGGAAAAAAAATCAGGTGTTATATGTATTGTAAATGGGATATTTGCATAAAATTGTGTAAACAGGCTCTGAGAAATGATAAATATGCATATATGATACATGAAATGTGCCACAATTATGGTTTTACATTTAAATGACATATTCTATGGCCTAATACCTCAAAACAATGAACGGAAAAAAAATAAAGCTTTATATGTCTCGTAAAAGGAATATTTGCAGAAAATTGTGTAAACAGGCTCTGAGAAAGGATAAATTTGCATATATGATACATGAAATGTGCCACAATCATGGTTTTACATTTAAATGACAGATTCCATGGCCTAACATGTTGAAATAATGAACGGAAAAAAAATTATTCCGTAAAGCCATTGTAAAAAAAATCTTCGCATAAAACTGAGCAAATGTGGTTAATAAAAGATGAGATATGTGAAATATGCACATGTGGTACATGAAATGTGTCATAATTATGATTTTAAAGTTGAATTGTATAATATGGGGCCTAAATGAAAGACAATCACCATAGCAACGGACACGCCCCCCTCAGACCAATGCCTAAGAATCCTCCCGAGCAGCACATGTGCTGATGAAAAATAAAAGTGAATTAAACAAAATTTAAAAAACATTTTTTGAAGCTTAATAAGTTAAATGTAACCATGACAACATCTGTTACTGTAATTAACCCTTTACTTGCCTTGCAGAGCTCCCATACCCTCATTTGGGCAGCAAATATGCTTGGAAGTAGAGGGAATTGGCACATGTGCAGGAAGTGCAGGCTCAACAGGGTCTTCTTTCCCCGCTGATTCCGCCAAGCCCGTTCCCTTGGCTGTGGTTTCGCTAGATAGTAGGTAGGGACAGTGGGAATCTCGTTCATCCATTCATGCGCGTCACTAATTAGATGACGAGGCATTTGGCTACCTTAAGAGAGTCATAGTTACTCCCGCCGTTTACCCGCGCTTCATTGAATTTCTTCACTTTGACATTCAGAGCACTGGGCAGAAATCACATCGCGTCATCACCGCTCGCCGGCCTTCGCGATGCTTTGTTTTAATTAAACAGTCGGATTCCCCTTGACCGCACCAGTTCTAATTCGGCTGCTTCTCGCCGCCCGAGGCATTCCCGCCCGGGGACGGGGCGGCGGCCCGGCGCGAGGGTGGGGCGCGAAACCCCCCC
>RPOG01009303.1:0-12048 GCA_008086565.1 Thalassoma bifasciatum | reverse complement strand
ACACACACATTAGCCAATTATAAAAATATTTACTCTTGTTGAGATTCCAATAACCAAATTTTAGCAGATGAAAATGGTGTTAGTGTGCATGTTAACAAACCTACACACCCAGACACTGAAGGTGGCAGTAGGTGGGGTGCAAAAACTACACGTTATGAATTATTTTTTTCAATTACAGAGGTGTGAGAGAACAATGGTTACTATCTGCTGGTATCAGGCAATCTCATGCATCCCTGATTTGAGTTTACTCTGAAAATAAGTTCAGTTCATCGTTGTGCTGAAAAAAAAGTCATCAAACCAGAGCAACCTACTTCTTATACGCTTAATGGACTAAACCAGCTTTAGCATTTTACACTGACAGGCATAGAAATCCACAGCAAGATGAAATAATTTACAGACCAATAAGTCTTACTCTGAAGATATTCAGACCTAAATCAGAGTTAAGATTTAAGAACTATGTTTAAAATAATCCAGACCAAAAATCACTGCACCTACTTCTGAGAATGAAATTATTAAATCAAGACATAAAACATGCTGAAGTTTAAAGACTAGAGACTGAGCTGCGAAAATGACAAAGTTACAAGAGTTTCTACATGAGAAACAGAGAAAACACAGGCACCAGCATGATGCACACACACACACACACACACACACACACAGATAGACTCACACTCAGTACCTCAGTAGCAGACAGCCTCTTGTCTCCGTTGTCACTCCCGACTCCTGAGTCGCTGTCCTGCTTCTTCTGCTGCTCCATGTCCTCCACACTGCACACACACAGATGCACACAGGTTACATACCTGAGGAGGGGTGTGTGTCGGCGAGCTACAGAGAGAGTGAACCAGAGAGACTCTTCCTCCTCCACCCCCTCCCTCTCTGACACCCTTATTATAATGGTGTCAAAAACCACAGGATGATGAGACTTACATCGATCTTAAACCTTTAAGTCTTATCTGCAGCCTGGATAAGCATTAGCCCCTCACTGTACTTTATTTTGGCGGGGTGTCTGCAGAGAAACACTCTTCCTGCATCATCTTAAAGGAGAAAACGTCCCTCTCTGTGTTTCACTCTCTTTTCTTTTAATGTCTTTGTTGTAATAGAGTTTTAAAAATAGCATCAATCTGTCTTCAGCTTCCTCCAGGGCGGATGAGAGAGAGGGATAGAGAAAGGGAGAGAGAGAGCAAGAGAGAGGGGGGGGACTACATTATCCGCCTACATTAAGAACGTAAAGAATGAGAGATATGACAGAAAAGAAGGGGAATAGAAAAGGAGGAATTATGAGGTAGGGAGGGAAGAAAGGAGGAACAAGTAAAGATAAAGAGTCCAGTGAGAGGCAGAAAAACAACAATGAAAAAGCAGAGAGAGGAAACAATCAGAGAGCAAAACCATGAAACCACAGAGAAAGAGAGGATAATGGAGAGACAAAGGGTTGCAAAATCTGAGAAAAATGAGACTCGCTTAAAAAAAAAAGGGTGAAGGATGTGTGTTGGCGCTCTAGGAACCATTCCTCCTGCCCACGTGTTGGGAGCTTTTTATGTGGGTGGACATATTTGAGCTCTTCATCCTCAGAGAACAAACAAGACCAAGTTTCTCTCTGACTTTCTCTCTCTCTCTGTCAGGGCTCCAATCTTTGTTTTCCACTCCTTCTGAAACCCTGTGTTCTTAAATACCCACTTCCTGCTTGAATTTGAAATTATTGAAGCTTCTCTGGGTGAGACGCTGAGCCCCAAATTGCTCCTAAGATTGCATTTGAACACCACCAATTGTGTGTCCATTGGTATGAAAAAAAGATGTACGGAGGACAGAGGTGACAGAGGTGATGCAGACGAAGTTAACGTGTTTACTGACCTGCCTGTGGTCGGTCTGTGGAGGCTGAGTCTCTCGATGACGGGCAGGTAGAGCGAGTCAGGCATCTTGTCGCTGCGACACGCCTCGATGCTCAGGTACTTAAAGATGTGAACTTTACCTTTTATACAAATCTGAAAGAAAAAGAGGATGTTGATCTCTGACTGTAACATGCTGCTTGTTCCTAAATAATAAATGCAGTACTGAAAATTTAAAACCCTTCAGATTTTATCACAATAATACCCCGTATTTTTAACTAAAGTTTATTCACACAGAGAGCTCATTGAGATGGCTGATTTCTGTGGTTGTATCCTGACGCTAACCTTTGATATGATGAAGTCTTGCACATGCACAGTTCTTTTTCCCTCAGGAAACCACTGTTGTACGGACACTACACCCTCATGTTTAAGGTTAGGAAAAGTTCATAGCTTGTGCACACACCATTCACCTTTTGCCTCCCACATGCATCTAAATCAGGCAGATACCTGAAGTTTTTATTGTGAAAAAGTTGTGTAAGATATCTGTTGGGCTACAAAAGTCACCAGAGGAGGTGAAACATGTTGTGAGCATGCTGTGCATACCTGTGCAGGTGGACTCTGCAGAGGGTTGTTCTCTAATTGGAGGGACTGCAGCTGCTTCATCTTCCTGTAGCATACAGGAATGGTCGACACCTTGTTACAAGAGAAGTCAAACTTCACCAGAGGAAGATCTGCCAGGTCTGAAGAGGAGAGAACACAAATACAAAAGTTAAAATCAGAGAGTTTGAGAACTAAAACAAAGAACACATACAGAAAGAGTTAACAGCTTTGACACACACACACACACACACACATATTTAAAGTCATGCTCACACACCAACGTTCACATGGTTCAACACGCCAACATGTTTCCCAGCAGACTGAACAATGCCGGGACTGTTGTTGTTTTCAGAGGTTGTAATTGTTAGCAGACGAGACTCAAAGTTTCTCTGTGAACTTTTATTACAAATGAAATGTCTGCAAATAAACGCTGATATACAGAAAAAAAAGAAACTGATGGAAAATCATCACAAGATGTTAATTCTTCTGTTATAAGCTAATGAATCTCTCTCTTAATCAAAAAAGGTAATTTGTGTAATACTCATTAGTTACATTTTCTCTGTGTGATATTTCTGAAAAATTAATCTGAACCATGTTGTGATTTTAAGTCTGATCAGGTGTCAGCAGGAGAAACTCTGCAGAGAGCAAAAGCAGCAATGTATGAATAGGAGCCCAGAAATAAACCACATCAAGACAGTAAGAAGCTTCTTATTATTCATTCCTGCATATTTTAACTTTTTTTCTGTCTCAGGGAGTATTTCTGACTCCCTGAGCCCCCCGACCTTCACAAACACTCCAACACGGTGGTCTGTGTGGGGAGCTCTGTGCAGGAGAAACAAAGTTCAGCAGACATTTAATCAAAAACAACAACCCTCCCTCCGTCAGGCTGCAGACGAGCCGAGCCACTGAGCCCGATCAGACCTAATCAATCAATCCAGGAGAGGATCGTAATGTGACAGACAGGCGTGCGTCACGTCAGAATAATAGAGCAATAAATCCATACAGACGGGACAAATTTGCTGCATGAAAGAGTCAAAATCCTAAGAATAATTCAGGCGTATGCTGAATTGTTGAATGAAATGATCGCAGTAACATTTGTCTGATCTGTTTGCAAGAGGAGGAGAAATACTTTGACACGCACTGATACGACCTTAGGGCATAAAAGTGAAGCCAGCAGTTTTTCTGTATCAGCAGACAGACTGGAGGAAAAGATAGCTGCGTAAATTATGATAACAGTTCACTGGGGAGTCTCTGCAGAGCACTGTGGTCTGTGTCAGAGACTCATTCAGACTCTGGAGGTCGATCTCCGGTCAGACTGAGGGCTGAGTTTATTTTAGCGGACTGAGACGGGTGTGACGGCTCATACAGAGGACTCCCTGGTCTTGTTTCTGGAGGGCATGTACATTTCTGTACACATTTTATATAAACATACCTTCTGGCAGGACACAGAGGAGGTTTCGTCGAACGTTGAGCTCCCTGAGAGCTTTGAGTCGGCCGATGTGACGAGGAAGGGCGGTGATCTCATTACAGCTGATGTCCTGAAGACAAAAAACAAGATTATCTATTTTCAACATGATTCAATCTGGAGAATCGAGAAAGTTCAGGGAGCTATCCTCAAGAAAACTTGAATTAACTTCTTTTGATATCATTGTTTCACAAAGAACAGCAGCGTTAGCTCTCCTGAGTGTTAAATTACTGAAACTTGCAGCTTTGAGCGTTTCCTGCTGATTGCTTGAATTTGATCACCTGCTGACGGTGATTGAAAAAGAAGAAGTCGGACATCCTGAAGTTTAACCTTGTTGTTCTTTGTGCTTTTGATCCTGAGTTTCCTCTTTTTCACTATTATTTCTCTGGATGCATGTGGTGAAAATGCTTACAGCAGCATAACTGCAAATCAGAGATTTAATCTTCATATGTATTTTTCTTGACTCTCTGTGAACGCCACTGCAGGGATAGAGGCTAATTAACTCCTTGAAGTTCATTGGGCTGGTTTGTCTGGGATTTTTAAGAAAATTCTCCAAAACTGAAAGTACACATGTAATAAATTTTGTCTAAATATGAATATTTTTCGGTGAAGATTGTTTGTCACAAAAATCAAACAAAGGTATATGAAAGTTAATAAACACAATAATATGGTAAAATAAATAGGCCCTTCAGTATGTAGAAACACACACACACACTCTCTTACCAGCTCCATGAGGCCATGCAGCTGTCCGATGCTCTCTGGCAGGCTCACCAGCTTGTTGTTGCTGGCGTTGAGGACTCTCAGAGGTAAGCCACACAGACAGGCAGGCAGAGCGCACAGCTGGTTACGACTGAAACACATAAACATGAGAAAAGAAAAAAAAAGTCAGTGCTGCAATGTGACTCATAGATACATTAAATAACTCTTTTGGACCATTTCAGCGACTCAAGAGAAAGAATCACATCCGAATGGACAGAATCTACAGCAGAGATGAATATTTAAACACCCGTCCTTCCTCTGAACATTAAAGTTAAATGATGAAGAGTGAAAATACGACAGATAAAAGTGTTTTATAACGTGACTTCATATTCACACTCAGTGTTTATACCACTGTAAGACACAACGCAGAGACACGGGGGGAAAAATAGAGCTCTTAAACATTTCCTACTTCCTGTGTGTGAGTGTAATTTGTGCTTCAACACACTCATCTGATAACTGCAGTCATCCCATGATGTTGAGAGCACGAACGCAAACATACGGATGAGTGTGGACTGTTTATGTTTCTGTTTGCTCCACCATCAGTCGATAAAGACAATCACTTCAGCTTTCTTAATACAGATGCCCAAACTAAACCTCTAAAGCCTCCTCGCTAATATCCTGTGTGCTCCGATGACTTTTAAGTCATCTGTTCCTCTGGTAATACAAAACTCTTAACCTCCAACTGCTGATTTATGAATAATGAGTCAATAGGAAGCAGAGTTCACTATAAGAGCTGCTGGATTCAGACAAACTTAGAGAGACTGAGTGAAAACATCAGCTTCTTCCCCCATATCGGCCCAAAAATCACTTTCATGACACTTTGGGTTGTCATGGATTGAGCCTGCAAACAAAGCATCTGACCTTTGACCAACACACAAAGAGTGCAAAACCATCCAAGTCATCTCTGAAAATAACTTCCAGGAAGAGTTTAAAATGAGTTTATCTAGCTGTTCACACAGAGTGAGAAGTTTCTATCTGGAGAAACAGTCGCAGATCGGAGGGGGTGTTTGTTTTTCTGCTCTGTCTGCACTTCTTTCCTTCAGCTGTTTGAAATTCAGCTTAAGAATGAAAAGAAAGAGGAAAATAAATCCTCTAAAAACAGAAGCACAGAAATATGCTTGTGATTTAATCACACTGAGGAGATAAGTCTGGGTGAATGTTTAGGAAGATCCGACTTCTAGGTCCGAAACGTTGTGTGGTGACTGTCTGACTGTAAAGACTAAAAATAACTCACAAGGGAGGAAGACGCACAACACTTCCTCAAAACTCTGTGTTACCAAATCATTATTTTTTGTGTACATTTCAGTTTTCCAGGGAAGCACAGTGTATATCATTTTATTCTTTTGCATTCCTCATATTCTCCTTTGTGTGTGCAGTAAAACAGAAACTGGTTATGATTAAGAAGAATCTGGTGGTTAATCTTTGCATTCAAGAAACTATGATTTAATTAGAATATAGGTGCAGATGTTTACGAAAAATACAAAGAATGATGACATGGATACCAAAAATAAAATCTAAAAAGTGATCTGAGATTTGAGTCTCAGAGCAGGAGCAGAAAATATTCACATGCAGGGAGAAGAGAGAAAAACCTGACCTTTACACACAACAAGACACAAAGCACGAGGAGAGAGAGAAAGACAGTGTGTGTGAAGGTCAGCACCAGGTGTGACTGTGTACGTGTATGTGTGTATGTGTCTGTGTGTGCGATGCTGTGGTTTGAGTCGGAAAGTGTCGACACACACACAGGCAGTCTTAAGTTGACTGTTAGTTACCACAGGAACCAGAGGTATGCACACACACATATTCTCACACACACACACATGCACAAGGTGACTCAGAAATTTGTGAGGCAGCTAAGGCAGGCAGAAAAAAAACACAGACCAGGTGCTGTGGCCAAAACACTGAGTATGTACCTGAGGTTTAAGGAGGTGAGCGACTGCAGGCTGATCAGGCTGTCCGGGATGGTCCTGATGCAGTTGTGATACAGGTTCAGTGATTCCAAAGCAACCAGGTGTGTGACCTCCGAGGGGACGTCTGTGAGTCTGTTTTTAGAAAGATCTGCAGAGAAAAGAAAGAGACACTAATTTAAGTTTCATTCTGGGTCTCTCTGACATAATTCATTCACAAGCCAATGTGAGGTTACAGTCGGGGAAACAGAGACTATCTGGGAGGTCAGTGAGCGAGATCCCTCTTGAAAAGTACCCATGTATCGGGTTCAGGTTCAGGTGACAGAATTTGGTCCTGTGGGCTTATTTGTTTTGTGGTAAGATGATGACATTCAGTTACAAACAAAAGCACTTGATCTTAAATTAAAGAAGGGGATTGAATGCTTTTGGCGAGGTCACAAAAGAGTCTGAGATTCATGGAGGTACCAGTATTATTTCAGTGCACTGATGAATGCTCTGCAGCTCGTCTGTATGCAGGAAAGTATTTGCATGAAGGAAACACAAACAAACAAACAAACAAGACGGAGGACAAGGTGACTCCACCTGCAGAGACAAAACCAAACGGTAAACACTATTACGTGAAGTGTGACATAAACCAGAAACTGTGCTCTTCACAGACTAATTATAGAAAAATAATCTTAAACCTGACATGTAGTTAAATGTGTACTCAAATACTGGTTCACAGAGCAAAAGGTTAGCGGTAAAGGCTGGGATCCCTTCCTGCTGGCACTCAGCAACAACATCACTTCAGCTCTCAGAGGCCAAATAAGGCTGAGAAATGTCAGTGCAATCACTGCACATTGTTCCAGAGAGACCAAGCTCCTAAACACACTTTAGTGAAGAGACGAGAGTTTGTTTCCTCTAAACACAACGAGAGGAAAACACTCTTCTGTGTTTTTGTAGAACCTGGGCGCAGGCGTTGAATGAATCTGTCACAAACTCTACCTTTAGACAAATGTACTCCTGAGAGTTTCCTGCAGCTGACACACACCTACAGATCAGAACCTGCAGCAGAAAGGTTGCAGCAAAGGTTTCCTTAGTAAATGCACACTTTAAAGTGACTTCTGCACATGCTCAGATTGAGTTTAAACATCATATCCTCCAGTCGTAACATCAGGATTAAAGAATAATCCGTTAGATCTTCTTCCTGCAGCTGTTTATGAGTTCACAGAGAGCACTGACTTCAGAGGAACAGAGGGGCTTTCAATCACCGCTGCATGTGAGCATCAGCAGCACACACAGTGTTGCATCATGGGACGCTGAGTCACAGGAAGTGTTGTAAAAACTGAGAGACAAAGAGTCAGTCTGATCACCGTCTGACCAACTCAGACTGTAGAATCACACACATGACTGAATCAGCCCAAAGAGACCTGCAGAAAAATTTCGCAATAAAGAGGACACAGGAAGCAGAGGTGAGATGTTTTTAGGGCACGCCGTCCTCTCAGACACGCTTCTGTCAATGTGATCACATGTGAAACACACCTCAGGCAATTACACAAACACACACACACACACACACACACACACACACACACAAGGTCACTGCTGCACTGACCGAGTCTGTGGGAAGTATCAAACGTCTCATCTCAAACCACAGACCTGTTCCTGATCACACTGACACAATTTGGTCACTACTCTGCTTAGATTTTCTCCCATCAAATCTACCAGTTTGTCCTGGATTCAAACCAATAACCGTCCCACTCCTCTGACCTCTGACTTGAGGGCGTCCTTGCAGTTAATCATCTCTGAACCTCTGACACATTTCAGAGGATCTGATCCGAGTTACTGTGAGCGTTTCAGGGCAGATTCTCTCCACTTCACTTGTTCCAACTTGCAGCAGAAAAGAAATACAAGCGTCAGAGAGCCGATTCAGAGAGGCATTCAAGATCGTCAGCTGCAGATAAAAAGCAACATGAAGGAGATTTTATCTTGGAGATCTGCGGGAAACAGAGGAGGCAGTGTTTGTCAGATTTCAAGTTTTATATGAAGAGATGTGAGCCCCTGAGCAGCTGACTTTTGCACATGTTGTAGTTTCTTTCTTTGAAGGATGTTGTTACAGTCCAGTCAAAAGGTTATGAAGGTGTGTAGGAGTGTCTGAGATCAGCTGCTAACAAAAAAGGAAGATGGTTGGATTTCTTGAGCGAGTAATATCAAAAACAGTGTATGAAGAGCATTGATCAAGTCAAACTACAGTTCAGCTTGGACTGAAGTTATTTTTCTGAGTGCACACACACAAACACACACACACACACACACACACACACACACACACACACACACACACACACACACACACACACACACACACAAACACACTCTCCAATACGTGGGGCGTGGGGCTTCCTGTGTTAATAACAACGTTCTACTCTTCTTAAGAAACAGGAAGTGACCTCATCAGGGTCAGAGCATTGTTCTGAATATGTGACCTTTGACTTTCAGAAAACGAAGAGAACTTTCCTGTAGAGAGGGCTCAGATTTCTGCAGGAGACTGAACTTTATTTATGATTCACGGGGATGGGAGGTGAGGTTAATCTGCAGGTGAAAGAACAGGTGCATTCTGGGAGTCCAGGAGCAACAGGAGTACAGGCAGCAGAATTTGTGACTTCTTAAAGTTCACTTTAGTGGACAAACTTAACTCAAACATTAATGCATAAAAATATGATGAATTCAAAAGAGGGACTTAGGACTTCCTGTACAGGTGTTTCAAATTAAAAGCCTTCCAGTTATTCAAATGTCAATATTTCAAAACATCTGGAGAACGAGTTTCTCTGATAATGAGTAAAACGTGATTCAAGAATACTCTTTTAGTTAATTTAGACGCGCAGAGACTTGGACACATACGACTTTGAGTTCTCAGATGTTCATTCACAGACCGCTGATGAACAAACAGATGACTGGGAGCAGGAATGTGGAGGCTGAGCAACCGAGACTCAAAAATGTTGTCTGCCCACTCATTAACACACACAGCTCTGTCGACCCATCACACACACACACACACACACACACACACACACACACACACACACACACACACACACACACACACACACACACACACACAAAGAGCAGGAGCAGCACATAACTGTTGCGCAGCTCTGGTCCTATGTGCTTCATCAAGACTTTCCCGTCTTTCTATGTAAAGTTTCCTGAAAAAGTCTTTGTTAGCAGCAGGTATCAGTCAAGAAAAAATACTTTATCAGTTGCTTTTCCCTGCATGTTCTTCTAGTGAAGCTTTGATACATTTAATTACCCGCAGCATCCATAAATTGACAAAATCTGTCATTAAAGAGTTTTCGAAACCCAGCCAGGTTTCTACCAGCATTGGGATAGAAAATACACAAAAAAACACAACTTTCCCCTGGAAACTTCTGTCTCATCGACAATATGTATAAAACCATGAAATCCGAAGTATCCACTAATATAGGATGCAAGGATTTTACTGCAAAACACTCTGCTTTGAATGCACAACATGCTTATATGTCATTACAGCATCAAAAAATAAGCCCACAGGAGAAAAGTCACAAATATTCCTGATTTAATATTCATATTTCTGACTGAGTTAACCTTTAAATCTGCCAACAGCAGCAGAAGAAGAGGCAGGGAGTGAAAGGCGACCATGTGACACTTTCTGCATGGATGCAGAGTCATGGATGCAAACGTGAAGCTGTAAGCATCATCAAAATCACAATGTGCATGTGTGTGTGTGTGTGTGTGTGTGTGTGTGCCCATGAGTGTGTTTCATGTTTATCCTGCGGCAAAAAAATGCATATTTGCAGATTGTGCAAGTGTTTCCAGATCTAAACATAGAAGCAGAATGTGTGTGTGTGCATGTGCATGTGTGTGTGTGTGGTTGTGGCAGATGGACGTGGGTTGTGAAATAGGTCATGTAGGATTCCTGTGGGAGGACGAGCCAGTTCGGCACACACTCACTCAAAAACACACATTCCCAAAAAGCCATTAAAACACAAGATTTGCTTTATAAGGTCTGTTTGTAGGAGGCGTATCACACTCACACACAAAAGCACAAATACACACATGCACACACACTAAATTGTTTTCCGGTGCTACTGGAACATTCCTCGTGCTGCAGCAGATTTATTCGAGCTTGGAGAACAATCTGCGCTCGGTGTGTTTCTCTCCTGCTGACCATGATTCGTACTCAGGATCTATTTTTACACACATACACACTTTTGTTCACAATGACTCACCGTCACAGAGTTTTTAATAAGCCCAGACAGAAGAAGGTTTCTAGCAGGTCATTTACTGCAGAAATCAAAACTTGATGTGATGTAAAAATGTTTCATCATGTAGATTTTCCGGCAGAGAGTGCACTGAGTCACAAACAGCCCTCTCAGCATCGTCTGTGGCACATCAATCAGATCATCAAAGTAAATTTGTACTCTCACAGCCACAAAAATCCTGAGAAACTCCCAAAAATCATTTTCTGAAAAAGAAGAAGTCTTTGGTTGTGTTAGTGTTAACTCTAGCAACAAAGACTCGTCATCATGATGAATCAAGGCATTTGTTAGTTTCGGTGTGTATCAGAAAAATTTATGGAGATGGATGCAATGAAGTGCAGAAATCATTTTCAGCTGAGAAAAACTCAGATCTCTCCTCTCAGTGCTAACCTTTGTCAGCCTGCGTGGGGTTGTCATCAAGACTTGCCTAAAATCAATATGGCCCTGCTTGACCTGACCAGGGAGCTAAGAAATAACAGTAAGAAATAACTTATTATGGTGCTGATATTCTCATTATAAGTTGTAGATTACGATCAGTCAAATATCCAGAGATGAGACTTTTCAAGATCACTTTGAGAGTCTTCACAGTCTCTTTAAGATTTAATGCTGAACTCTCCTCTTTCTTATTTCAATTCTGCTCCTGGAGGCTTGTTTCTGCTCGCCATCCTCAACATTACTGCTGCCCTGCTTCCTGATTCCCCGCTGTGCACGCTGAAGGCTATAATCACAGAACATTTGAGCAGTAATAGTGTCAGAAAAATTAGTGGCATTTAGAGGAATTTGCATAAAAGCGCTATAATCTTGTTAACTTTGACAGCCCTGATTGGGAATCTCTGTTTGCTGACATTATCCATTAGCTTCTTCTTCTCTTCTCTAAAAAGTAGCTTCTTTTGGCAACCATGAGATATAACATGAAGAGAAGAACTGACATGATGGGGAGGGAATGGAGGAAACACTGTGGTAGTTCAGATATAATCAGTTTGTCCCCTCTCCTTTTCTTTCTCCTTCTCCTCGTCCTCGCTCCATTACTCTCCGACTCTGTGTTTTGTTCTCCAGCTTGAACTCACAGTTACATAACTCAGCGAGTACTTCAGCTGAACATCCTCCCACACATCCACCAACATCCACCTACGGAGGGAGCAGAGCACTGAGACAACCGCAGCCTGGGGGCTCATTCTGCTGCTGGATGAAACAAAGAAAACAAATAGAGCTAAGAA